>CABHPQ010001693.1:8014-29458 GCA_902168405.1 Peromyscus aztecus
ACACTTTTATTTTTCTGTTTCTGTTTTCGTTTAAGGGACATTTGAAAATGAGTAGGTGCACTGCCCAGTTTAACAACATAAGAAGGTTATCCACATTTGGCACAAAAGGAAGTTAGATTGTGAGCACTACAATTTCATACTTTCGGTGCGTTCAGTTATTTTGGGAAGAAAGTAGACTTTGTTGAATGTTGTTATACTGCTTCTAGTATGTATGTGAAAATTTTAGCTCTAAGTATCCAATGTGTAGTGTGGATTTGTGTATCATCATTGCTCATTGAGCAAAAATAGTGTTGAATTAAAGTAAAAATTGAAAGCTATTTGACCTAGTAGAATTGGTAGAGTTGCTATTGGTGTATGGAGAGTGGGGTGGTGTAGGTGTGTCTTTACATGAGTCAGTGTAGTCAGAATATTCATTGAGTTTCTTTAAGATTAGGATAATGGAGAATGGGAGGGAAACACACTCATGCATGCATGCAACTCATGTATAGAGTCACTTACACACACACACACACACACACACACACACACACACACACACACACACACCAGATTGCTTGCAGCACTTTATTTTTGTGTACCTTTAAGATGCCTAGAAAATGAAAATGTTTATGTCTAGATTATAATACCTTATATTTTAAAAAACCCTAAAGAGATATGAAAACCCTTTGGCAGACTTTATATTCTGATTTTTTTTGTATTATAACATTATGAAATTCCTTTTAAAACAGATTTGTTTTTCATGTGCCGCTTTCTTGGATATGCATGTTGAAATTGGTTGTATTCATCTTGAGTTTACAAAACTGTGAGCTCCATGTTATTTAAAAGACCTCCAGTAACTTTCCAAGTGGTCTTGGTCCAAAATAGATTGCCATAAATAAAGACAAGCTAATATTTTGGTTCAACAAATTGCTATGTAATAGTAGGCAGTAAATTATATTTGAGATGACTTATTGGAATGCAGGTCAGGAACTAAGTGGATATTGCATAGAATGAGAATGTTAAGAATAATTTACTTTAGAAATAACTTAATCCAACTTTCTCTCTGATGCTGGAGTCTGCCCTTCTATAGTAAAAACAATTCATTCGTCCATTAAAGAAATATTTATTGAGCCCTTGCTCCTTTTAGTTATTGTGCTAAGACTGTGTTGGTGAAAAAAGTAGGAGTAGACACAGTCCCTGCCCTCCTGCAGATAGTTGAGTTGTCTGTCTTATATTTAAGTGCTCAGTGAGTATCAGCAATTTATTTATTTATTTATTTAGAGATTTGAAAATTTCTTTTCAGGCCTGTGAGATGACTTGACAGTAAAGGTGCTTGCCACCAAGCCTGACAACCTGAGTTTGATCTTAGGACCCACATGGTGAAGAGAACCAACTTCTACAAGTTGTCCTTTGATTTTTACTTGTGCATGGTGGCATGCATACACACAGACATACACGCATACGTACACACCATGCATAAATAATGTAATAGTTAAAATTTTTTTCCTTAGTGTTTTTTAAGTTTCCACATGTCGATTCTGTATGTGTGTTTTTCAGATTATACCTTTTTTTTTTCAGATTATTTTTAGGAAGCAATGTTCTCTCTCTCTCTCTCTCTCTCTCTCTCTCTCTCTCTCTCTCGTGTGTGTGTGTGTGTGTGTGTGTGTGTGTGTGTGTGTGTTTGTATATTTGGAGGCCAGAGGTCAGTGTTGTGTGTCTTCCTCAATCACTTTCTACCTCATTAAAAAAAAAAAGTTTTTTTTGAATTTTTGGTTTTTTGATACAGTGTTTCTCTGTGTAGCCCTGGATGTCCTGGTATTCACTCTGTTGACCAGACTGGACTTGAACTCAGAGATCCACCTGTCTCTGCCTCCTGAGTCCCGGGATTAAAGGCGTGCGCCACCATGCTTAGCTTCCACCTAATTTTTTGAGACAGGTTTTCACTGAACCTCGAGTTCACTGATTGGTCTAGACTGGCTGGCCCTGTGAGCTCCAGGGCTTCCCCTCTCTGCCTCCATCCACAGTGTTGGAAGTACAGATGCATGGCATGGTGTCTGGCCCTTTTTCTAGGTTGTGGAGATCACATTTAGAGCCTGATGCTTGTGGGGCAAGCACTTTACTGACTGTGCCATCTCCCCAACCACAGTGTTCTCTTATGAATGTCATATTCTAATTGCTGTGTTAGGGAAGACATTTCCTTTTGTCTGTTTCTATATTTGCTCATTAGTTCTAGAAGACTGATCTGTCTGTCTGTCTGTCTACCTACCTACCCACCCACCTACCTATTTATTTATGGTAGGTTCTTCAAGGATTTTTGCTTTGTCATTCAGGTGATATGTGAGTAAAGACAGTTTACTTTCTTCATTTCCAGTCTGTCTGCCTTTTATTTCTTAGGATGTTAAATCAGAATGTAAGAGAGGGCAACTTTGCATTGTCCAAATTTGGGAGGTAATATGGCTAAGCTTTTGTTAGTTGTAGAATTTTTTGATTTATCAAATAGAGAAAATTCTCTTCAGTAATTGTTTTGGTGAGAATTTTATTCATAAATAGGTATTGAATTTTGTCAGTTATATTTTATGAGCTGACCTAGCCATGATTTTCTTTAGTCTTTTGATATATTTGATTACACTGATTGTATTTTTGTGGGTGTATGTGTATGTGGTGTGAGTGTTGGTATGGGTGTGTACACTTTGTTGCACATGCATGTGGAAGCTAGAGGTTGATGCTGGATATTTTCCTTAGTCACTTTGCACCTTAAATTTTGACATAGATTCTCTTGATGAACCTGGAGCTTATTGATTTTGCTAGTCTGGCTGGCCATTGTGAACTGCAGGGATCTCCTTGTCTCTGGACCTCCAGCACCTCAATTATAGATGCATACTGCTGTGCCTGACTTTAGTGGGTCAGGATCCAGACCCTGGTCCTAATGTTTACATGTCACCCACAGAGCCATCTCTATAGCTCCCATTGATGGATTTCGAATGGTGAACCAATTTTGTATACCTCATGTACAATTTGTGTGCATTGTTAGGTATGGTTTTCTACTATGTTGAGTTTTTTTTTTTTTAAATCTGGATGTATTGGTTTATAGTTTTCTTGTAATCTAGTTTTATTATTAATATAATGCCATAATACTAGGTGTCTTCAAAACTTTTGTTTTTGTTTTTATTTTTGTTTTTTGAGACAGGGTTTCTCTGTGTAGCTTTGGAGCCTATCCTGGAACTCGCTCTGTAGATCAGGCTGGCCTTGAACTCACAGAGATATGCCTGCCTCTGCCTCCCGAGTGCTGGGATTTAAGGCGTGAGCCACCACCACCACCACCACCACCACCACCACCACCACCACCACCACCACCACCGCCTGTCATCTCTACCAAACTTTTAAGAGATAATGTTAATTCTCTATGATCTCTTCCATGGTGTTGTAGTTCTTATTTTTTCTTTATCAATGTTTGAATGTAGGAGTTCCTCAACCCTGTCCTCCATCCCTGGTGCTATTTTTCTTCTGCTTGGTTGACTTGATTGGTGATGCTTTCCACCATCATCGTTGTCGCCGTCTTCTTCTCCTTCAATAATAATAATAATAATAATAATAATAATAATAAAATAACTATTATTATTATTACTATTTTTACTTTATTAATTTTTGTGAACTGTGCCCTTGTGGAAGTCAGAGGACAGTATGCAGGAGTTGGGCCTCCCCTTCCACAGTGTGTGTTTTGGATCAAACTCTGCATGTCAGTCTCTGTAGCAGTTGCCATTTCCTGCTGAAGCATTTTGCATTTGTGCTTTTTATTTGATTCTTTGAGTTTTCCACTTTTAACATTTCTTTACATATGTATTTTTAAATCTCAGTGTCTAGGTTGAATTTTTAACATGTCGCTTACTGTTTCTTACTGTTTTACCTATATTGCTTGTATTTTCATCCATTTGGTTCAGCTCTGTCCCCATGTTGCTTATTTTCCGGGGCCTGATTTATATTCAACTGCTTGTTATATCTTCTTTGAGGTCACTGATCATTTTTACTAGTAAATTTCTAACCTCTTCACTTAGCCTTTTACCCATTTTAGTATCTTTGAATCCAGTAGCTCAGTTCTTTTAGAGCTGTGTGTGTGTGTGTGTGTGTGTCCCCATTTGTCCGTCCGTCTGTTTGTGATTTGCATGTATGTAGGCTTCAGTAGCTCTTTTGGCTTTATTTGGGAACATTCTTACCAAGGGGCTTACTCTTGAGGCCTCATTCTTTAGTACCACTTAGAGAGAAGAAAACAAACATTTGTAACAGCAATAGTGTCCAACTATACAAGATACAGAAATACACTTAATTTCCATTAAAGCCACTTATACATCATTAGTGACCACAACTCCAGGGAATACTAATGTAGAATAGTGTTCTAGGGTTTTTTTTTCTTTTCTTTTCTTTCTTTTTTTTTTTTTTTTCTGTTGCTGTGATTAAAAAACGTTCTGACAAAAAGCAACGTAGAGGAGGAAAGAGTTTATTTGGCTTGTATTTCTAGGTCATAGCCCATCATGGAGGGAAATCAGGGCAGGAACTCAAGTAAGAAATTGAAGGAGAATCCATGGAAACAAATCTGCTTGCTGACTTGCTTATAGATAGGTGCATGCTTAGCTAGCTTCCTTGTCAGCCCAGGATCATCTCCATAGGTATGGTATGGCCCACAGTGCCTGGATTCTCCTCCATCAAGTAACAATGAAGACAGGCCCTCACCGACATGCTTCCAGGCTAGCCTGATCTGCGTAACTCAAGGGTTCTTCTCAGATGGTTCTAGGCTGTGCCAAGTTTACAATTAAAACCAACTAGGAAAAATGTTTTCTGATCAAAATTGTTTAAGATTGTGTAAGAAGGAAATGAATGAGATGAAGAAAGGGAAAGAAAAATAGAGAAGCAAGTTAAATAAACAAGAATTAGACAAGGGATGGAGAATGATGTTTTAGAGTGGAAGGGAAAAGAGCAAGAGGTTAGAAAAGATGAAAATGAAAAAAAAAACAAACAAACTAAAAAGATTTTTAAATAATAAGAACATTTAGGAAAAAATTAGATAAATGTAAGAAAGGGATTAAAGATAAAAAGAGGTTTGCTGTTTGTTTTGGGAAAACAATAGTAGCAATTACTGAAAGTGTGGAGAGAAGAAGAAACATGGTGGGTGGGGAAAAGAAAAGCAAAAGGATGGCCCAATAATGAAAAATATGTAAATGAAACATTGTTAATACTGTAAAGAAACAAAACTACTGTTAAAAATCTAGTAAAAAGAGAAAGGGGAAGCACCAGGGGGTGGGGTGGGGGACAAGGAAGGGAAGATGAGGTGGTGGAGCAGCTTCCTGTGGCTTGGTGGCTGTGTGTACTTGAGGCACTGGGGAGCACCTCTTGAGTTTGTGGGCTCTTGTATTCCCTTTGTTTATGCTGGTGTTGAGCTTTTTGAAGGATTTTTCCTGTTTTCCATCTTCCTGCCAGGGAGCTGTATTCATTTTGGCTTCTTTTCTGTGAGCACCTGCCTGTTTTTCCTGAACTTTTCAGGTGTCCTATGGTTACCTTTGTGAATTTCTACACTCTTCTCTCTTTCTCTGTTTGGAATAGAGTGTTTTTTTTTTTACCATAGTCTTCTCTTTCATTTGATCACATGGAGGTAGCTTCTGGTCTGACATCTGGCACAGAAATTGGGAGGCCACTTCTTACAGTGTATGCAGTTTCTTGCAGAGACAAATTGCTCACATGAAGATGATTAGTTCATACTCACAGAAAGCTGCTGTGAAGTTGTTCAGGCTTACAGTGTGTGCTTCAGTTCATTTTATACACTTAGGATACTGAAACTTTACATTCTATACATGTCTCTTGAAATGGTATTGTGTGTGGTCTGTTAATATTTGTGTGCCTGTGTTTTGATAAATTTGAACTTTTTATAGGTTTATTTGTAATTTATGGACTGTCATTCACTTATATATTCCTGACAGTCTTTTTTTTTAAAGCTGTTACCGCTTAAAATTGTGATAAAACAGGTTAAAATTGTGATATATTAGGAGAAAATTTATTTCACAGACTTAGAGACTTCATGTGAAAAACATGGAGCCACTTAAATATAGCAATGTAAAAAAACCTGCTTTTAAAACTAATTAGTTTCTAATTAGAATACAAATTAATATGTTTCCTTATGGCATTTTTTATACACTCACCACCTTTTGTAGTACTTATAATAGGGTGTGATCTTGATTTGTTTTTTTCTAGATTGTATCTTAAATGAGAATGTTAGCTTTAGGAAGACAGAGACAATAATGATTTTACTAATGAGTATAGTTTTTGGTGCATAGTAGGGACTCATGGAGTATGTGTTAAATACATGAATGAAAATGAATACTAAAAGGTGTAGTAGTCCTGAGAGTCAAGTCTGTAACATGGGAAAGAATTTGCTTTGATTAAAGTGTTCTAATGAGAGAGTGTATTGTGCCTATTAAGACATGGCAAATAGGCTGGCTTCCATTTGAATATAGCAAAAATGATTTTAGTCTCGTTTTAAGTTGAATCTGATTTTTATGTATTCTCTTCTATATCCTGTTTTTTCTGCTGAAAGTATTTCCCTGGAAGTAGATAGAGGAGGGGTTTATTTTGGAGGGAATGAACATAACCTGCTGGCGTGGAGTGAAGTAGTAAGGAGGCATCTAGTTTCCTTTGATTAAGTTGATAGAAAGTGCTTAGTTACTAAAATGAGAAATATGGACGAGAAACGGTTATGGAAAGTTCATTAGAAATTCTATTTGGTGGGCTGGAGAGATGGCTTATTGGTTAAGAGCACTGGCTGCTCTTCCAGAGGCCCTGAGTTCAATTCCTTGCAACTACATGGTGGCTCACAATTGTCTGTAACTTCAGTCCCAGAGGATCTGACACCCTCACACAGACACACATGCAGGCAAAACACCAGTGCACATGAAAAAAAAAAAAAAGAAATTCTGTTTGGTCACATTTGACTTAAGACACTGATAAAACTTCTTTGGAAATGACAAGAAAGGGTTTGGATTCCAAGTTAGGAAATTAGAGGAAACATTTGTATTGGGATAGAAATCTGGGCGACTGTGAGCATAGAGACACATAGGAGCTTTCAGCACAGTGAGATGGTGCCTCTAATGAGTGTGGCAAGGGGAAGGAACTTCCAACATTTAGAAATCAGGTAGAAAAAATGTAACAGTGACTTGGAGAAGGATGGAGCCCAGAACGATATTTGGATTGTATGATGCTTTGGCAAGTAAGGATTCAAAGTGCAGCTTAAAAGAGGAAAAGACATGACTTGATAATTCATGCTGGAAATTCATAAACATAGAACATATAAAGTGGTAAAATAACTACAAGATAAATGAAGGGTTTTATGAAGAAAAGTGGTTTACTTACCAAGCTGCAATAAATGACAGATAGCTGAGGAGTTTATTCCTTTTTCTTTGGGTATTCTTGAGAATTTTGATTTTTTTTGAAAAAGTTGAAAAGTAAATTTTGAAAGTGCAATTTGAACTTGGATTTTTCTCTTTCCTCCCTCCCCTCCCCTCCCTCCCTCCCTCCTTTCTTTCTTCCTCTTTTTTTTTTTTTTTTGGCCAAGATTAATGGTTTTAGTGCCACCTAATGGCAAAGTGGAGCATTGCAGCTGCGATTATATGTGCTGCGAAAAGAGTGATGTATTTAAAAGAACATTTCTGGGTATTTTTGTTTATGGACTACTGTCCATAGATTGCAGGGTCCTGTGTTCTTTAGGTCAGCCTGCCTATCCTGCCCTTGTCACATTACCCATTTATTCACAGTCGACATCATTTAAGGTTCTTTTTTGTCTTAGGTTTTAGCTCATTTATTTCTCTCTAAGAGTTCTCTTTTCCACCACCTTACTTAAAATTACTCTTACACTCTGCACCATTTCCTCTGTCATTTGCTGTTTTACTTTCTTTATTACTTTTAGATTGGTAATGATCGCTTGCTCCCTCCCCCTCTCCCCCTCCCTCCACCCCCCATCTCTTCCTTCCCTCTTTCTCCCTCTCTCCTGCCCCCTCCCCTTTTCTAGTATTTAAGCTTTGGGACAGCACCTACCTGTCCAGCCTTCTTCAGGCATGTAACCCAGGATTGGGTCCAATGTCTGATATGTAGTATATAATATCCTCAGTCAAAATTAGTTGTGTGAATGAATATATGAACTTCTAGAAATTTTAAGTTTCTGTAAGACTATAAATCTGTCAAGAAAATGGAATTTCATTGTATTTGATTATTGAGACTTAACTTGGTATATGAATACCATGTATGAAAGCTTTCTTTTTTGAGTGTTGTTAAATATTATTATCTCTGGAAAAGAAAGACACATGTCTTAGGGTGTTGAATTTTATATTAACTTGTCAATTTCAGCAATCTCCTAAATATTTCAAAGTATAGTCCTTTTTTTTGGAAAGCATTTATATTTAATAAAGTAGTTGAATATCTATATTTTATGAGACAAGGTTTTGCTATATTTTTCTTTCTTGCTGTGTTGAACTTCTGGGCTTAAAGGCTTTTGAAATCTCAGACCTGTGTAGCTGATACTAAGGCATGTACCACTGTGTGTGTGTGTGTGTGTGTGTGTGTGTGTGTGTGTGTGTGAATTTTCTGATTTTTCTAATCACATGCTTATTTTCTCTCTCTGTTTGTTTAAACAAATGAATAAAATCTCCAGTATTTCTTAACAAAATAGTTATTAAGCAGAAGCAAATTTATTTGTTGAGGTAAGACTGGTGTGTGTTTTTTAGGTAACAGTATCCTTTTAGTCTGAAAGTTAAGAGTGGAAAGAACGCATTTCTACCATGTGGCCTAGTCCAAGAAGACAGACCCCTAATTTGTAGATAATCTGAATGCCAGGATTCTTTTTTTTCCCCATTTTCTACCATCATTTTTTATTTATTTCATTATTGCTAACGACAGCGGCTAAGCATTTTAACAACAGTATTTATCTCTGTTTAAATTATTTCACATTTATTTGGTATGCCATTGTCTTTTACTTAGATTAATGGGAGCTGTGAAGCGGATTCTTTTTCATATGAACTATTTTATAAAGTTTTCTTAGTTCATTTTTAAACTAGTTTGTTTTTAATCAAGTTTTACTTTTTTATACTCTTTAGTTTTGCCAGGTGGATGTGGGAAGAGAAGTTTGCAGAACTGAAATGGAGGTCAGAGCTTCATTACAGAAGGTTAGTGGGTCATCTGATTCTGTGGCCACAGAGAACAGTGAAGAATTTGTTTTGGTTCCTCAGCACGCAGATGATACTTCTACAAAGGATGACGGAAAGCCGCAGCTGAAGGTATTTTTTCTTTTTCTAATATGGTACTATTTTTCATTAATTTGTTTTTTCCTTTTCAACTATTTGGAGCTCATCTGAGGATGAAAACTGAAGGGTTTCTTAAAGTACTGACCTGGATAATAAAAATCAATGTTTCATTGATTTCTTTTTAGATATTCTTGATAATAATAAAAATATTTAGTGCTTTATCACCCAGGTGCTACTTGTTTGGTTTGATTTTTAAGTTTTTTTTTAATTCTCTTTTGGTTATTTACTTTCTATTAAGAAATTCTAGGAGGAAGAGATAGAAGGGAAATTAGAGAATAAGTAATATGTGAATTAAACTTACTGGTTAAATCTTACATAAATTTATTTGATTGTTTTTGTTTCTCTTCTGAGTTTTAATTGAAAGATTTTTCTGTTGCGGATTTCATGCTTTAAATCACGTGGTGAGAATTTGGTAGATGGTTTAGCATTGACTGATTAGTTTAAAAGTGTATGTCTTATTTTTTGGCAGTTGAATTTTCATTTGAATATTTCCCTTCTCTTTCTTTCTTAAATTTTGGTTTGCCTTTTGTAAGCCAAAGATTAGAAAGCAAACCAGGGTATATGTGTATAGGAACTGGTAACCATTCTTTGTAAGTAGGAAATAATCAAGTACTATTTATGATTATTTTTTTTTTTCTGAGATGGGGTTTCTCTGTGTAGTTTTGGAGCCTGTCCTGGATCTCGCTCTATAGACCAGGTTGGTCTCGAACTCATAGAAATCCCCCTGGCTCTGCCTCCCGAGTGCTGGGATTAAAGAAGTGTGCCACTGCTGCCTGGCTGTGATTGTTCTTAATATTAAGTATGGCATCAGAATGTATGTCAGAAATACATTGTAAAAGAGATTATTAAATACTTTCATTATGTCTGGTACATAGTTCTATTCAAGTAATCTCAGTGCCTTATTTTTTGACAACTGTGTTAGCATTATTGTGCTTAAGATATTAGACTTGTGCCTCATCTACTTTTCAGAAAAAATATAACTTTAAGAAAATTAGCAGCACTGTGGTATCTAATGAAGAATTTATAAAGAAATTAAAAATGTTTATAGGATGATACTAAGAAATACGATCATTTAAATGATATTTACAATGTACCATATTTAAACATTCATTTTCCCCTTAAAAACACATAAAATTAGGCCTGATTTTGTGTGTGTGTGTGTGTGTGTGTGTGTGTGTGTGTGTGTGTGTGTGTGTGTATGTAGCATGTGTGTGATACAGTATATTGTGTGGAGGTCCAAGGACAATTTTCTCGAGTTGGTTCTCTCCTTTGACCATAAGGGATCTGGATTGTAGGTAGCAATTGCTTTTACCCACTGAGTCATCACACTGGTGTTGTATCAGTAGGATCTTGTATCAGTGTAGTTTGAAGGTACCTACAATGTTTTATGAAGAATCCTTTTGTGAAACTAAGAAGCCCTCTTTCATTCAGTTGATTTTATTATCCCGGATTACAGTGTGTTATGGATATGTGAAATTAGGTATCACTGGGTAAATTGTCAGTATTTACTGACTATATATTTGAAATTTTAGATCTTAGTTTCTCAAAATGAAATGTTTTTAATGAATTAAGCCCCATAGTTAAGAGGATTAAAAAAGAAATGTCTTGTTCTACCTATAGATAGCTTCCAATGGTGATGAACAGTTGGAAAAAGCCATGGAAGAGATTTTGAGAGATTCTGAGAAAGGACAAAGCAGCCTACTTGTTGATTGTCAGGGTTCCAATGATATTTCAGACTACTCCTTTGGCGATGTTCCAGCCAGCCAAACAAATAAGCCATCTCTTCAGTTAATTTTGGATCCATCAAACACAGGTAATGTACCAAATACTTAAAGATAATATGAGGGAATAGAATAAAGAAAGAAACAAACCAAAATTGCTGGGCTATGGTGGCTCAGGCCTTCAATCCCAGCACTTGGGAGGCAGAGGCAGGCTGATCTCTGTGAGTTCGAGGCCAGCCTGGTCTACAGAGTGAGTCCCAGTATAGCCAAGGCTACACTGAGAACTGAGAAACCATGTCTTGAAAAACAAAAGAAAACAACAAAATTTAAGACAAAGACTAGAAAAAAAATGTAGTTTAACATTGCCTTTAATACTGACAAAAAGATTTGTGTGTGTATATGAACCTGTGTCAGTATATGCACATGCCACATGCCTGTGCATCCACAAATGTCAGGGAGTGTTGGCAAGAAAAAAAGACTTTTTTCTTTTGGTGTTTGAGATAGCGTTTCTCTGTATAGCCCTGCCTGTCCTGGCACTCTCTCTGTAGACCAGGCTGGCCTCGAACTCACAGAGATCCGCCTGACTGCCTTCCAAGTGCTGTGATTAAAGGCTAATCATTGAACTTCTTCTTTTTTTTTTTTTTTTGGTTTTTTTCGAGACAGGGTTTCTCTGTGTAGCTTTACGCCTTTCCTGGAACTCACTTGGTAGCCCAGGCTGGCCTCGAACTCACAGAGATCTGCCTGGCTCTGCCTCCAGAGTGCTGGGATTAAAGGCGTGCACCACCACCGCCCGGCTGAACTTCTTGAATATAGACACTTACACATTTAACTTCTTGGCAATTAACCGTACTTCTTCCCCACATTAATTCTCTTGTAGTTTTGGAATTTACTTCATAAAGTGTTAGGCATTTGCATACTGTCTCCTCCTGAGTAGTCTTCCTGGGTACTTTCAGTTCCTCTCGTGTCATTTTTCTTTTTCTTTTTCTTTTTTTTTTTTTTTTGGTTTTTCGAGACAGGGTTTCTCTGTGTAGCTTTGCGCCTTCCCTGGAACTTGCTTGGGAGACCAGGCTGGCCTCGAACTCACAGAGATCCGTCTGCCTCTGCCTCCCGAGTGCTGGGATTAAAGGCGTGCGCCACCACCGCCCGGCTCGTGTCATTTTTCTTAAGCTGAAGGAATTTACTGCAACAGTTTTTTCTTCTGTGAAAAAAAAGAAAATCTCCTGCTTAATAACCTTCTAGAGAATATTTCATTTTTAGATCCTGTTTTACTCAGCGTTAGAATATTTTAGTTATTCCTTTTATTTTTCTACTTACTTTGTTAAAAATAATAAAAATCCTTATTCATATTTGTAATAACTTAAGTCTTGCCTACTAATTTTATTGTCTATAATTTTTAGATTCATTTATCTGCATTGTTTTGTGTTTAGAATCTACAGTTAGGAATTATTTTTACACAGATTTGTAGAATATTTATATTTTTACAAAAAATCCCCTCTTCAGTTTTAGACACCCAGTTAGAGGACTGCCAGTAAGCTTCCCTATGCATGATGTTTGCTAGTCACTGATGCGTGATTTTACTACAGGACCTTGCTTAGTGCTTCCCATATTTAAGTTAACAGAAATGCATAACAACATGTGTGCATGTAACACTAAAATAATATAAATACTGATATTGTTTAAATAAATAAACTTAATGGCTTAAATGACTTACAGTTTTTAAAAATGAATTTTGCTATCTTTTTTACATGCAGGTAGATATTTTCTAACAATGATGAGTTTTTTAAAAATGTGTGTAGAATTATATATGTACACCCCCCACTATTATATAGAGAGGAAAATTGGGTGAAGCAGTCATCAAAATCAATTGTAAGAAAAGCAACTTCATTAGAATACTTAATAGTTCACACAAGCTACGGAGCCAGTGATAAGGAAAATGAAAAAATGACTGTTGTTGTTTTTGGAATGTGTACTAGAGACTTGATTGTTTTCATTTTTTTTTTCAGAAATTTCCAAACCCAGACCATCTTCTCCAAGTGGACTTTCTGAAGAAGACAGTGTTCTATTTAACAAATTGACTTACTTAGGATGTATGAAGGTTTCATCCCCACGTAGTGAAGTAGAGGCTTTACGGGCAATGGCAACCATGAGAGCCTCCAGTCAGTACCCCTTTGCTGTTACACTGTATGTGCCCAATGTTCCAGAAGGTTCTGTGAGGTAAGCTTTCTTTTTCTTTTTCTTAGGTATGATTACGTGTTCTGAGTGGTGGTATGTTACATCATGAAACAGATGTAGGACTGAACTGTGAGTTCACTTATGCTCTCTAGACTTACAATGCAAATTAAAAATTACATTTAGACTCAGAACTTGTTACTGTTTGCAGAAGATATTTTCAAATTATTAGTCTAGTAAGTTAAGTACTAAGTGTCTACTAAAAGCATTGTAAATTTACAATTTTTAAAAAAGATTTATTTATTTTTATTTTATGTGCATTGGTGTTTTGCCTGCATGTATGCCTGTGTGAGAGTGCCAGGTCCCCTTAAACTAGAGTTACAGACAGTTGTGAGCTCCCATGTGGGTGCTGGGAATTAAACCTGGGTCCTCTGGAAGAGCGGCCAGTGCTCTTAACCTCTGAGTCATCTCCTCATCCCCTAGATTTACAAACTATTGATAAAAATGCCTTTAATGTTCTAGGAAATCATTGTGTTATGTATTCTTTATGTGGAATGTGTGTGGGGACATGTAGGTGTATGTGGAGGCAGAGGACAGCCACTGGTGGTATTCCATAGTTGTTGCCTACCTTTAAAATATTTAAATAAAAATTTGGAGCCAAAGTCTCTTAGTGGTCTGGAATTTGCCAAGTTTCCTAGGCTGGCTTGCTGGCAGCCTGTGGGAGCTTCTGGGGCTGCTTGTCAACCTCCCTAGCACTAGCATTACACCCACAGGCCGCCACACTCAGGTCTAACTCAGGTGCTCTTACTTGTAGAGCAAGCACTTTCCTTTGTCTCCCGAGCCTTCCAAAGGAGAGGTAGTGACAGTCAGATCCCTGGGGTTGCTGTGTGCCAGTCTAGCCACAGGTCCCAGTGAGAGATTCTGTCTCAAAAAACAAGGTGAACAAGAACACTTACTGTACAAAGCAGAGGACCTGAGTTTGGGGTACTACCACTCAAGTTAAAGGAAAAAAAACCATGGTGTGGCTACATGCCTGTAACCCCAATGTTGAGGGACAGGATTGATGGAACTTGCTGGCTGTCACTCTAGCTGTGAAAGATCTAAACAACAACAAAGAAAACAAGATGGGGTGTCCTTAAGGATTGATAACTGAGGTTGACCTTTGACCTCCTCATGTATTTATTATACATGTATTTACACCTGTACACACTAACATCTACAAGCCCTCTATGTCAGATGCACATAGACACATACAGAGAAAAAGAAAAGAATAAAAAAGAAATGGACTTTCTAGGAATGATCTGTGCTATTCCTTCTCTCTCTTTGTCTTCCTCCCGTGGTGGTGGTGAATATCCCAGGCAGAGGCAGGTGTATCTCTGATTCAACGCTAGCCTGGTCTACATAGTGAGTCTTAGGATAGCCATAGCTATGTAATAGAGAAACCTTATCTTGAAAACAAACAAACAAACAAAAAAAAAACAAAAAAAACCCAACAAAAATATTCTTTGACAATTTGATGTGCATATGTGCTGAGTGTTGGACATTTTTACCCACCCTTTATTACCCTTGTCTAGCCTCCTCCTTTCTTCTGCTGAAACTTTTTTTTTCAACAATCCTCCTTCTACTTTGATGTCTTTTTCCCCCTTTACTGACATGGCTTTTAACAGAACAACATAAAGTCTGTTGGTATGATTTTATATATATACATATATATATGTATATATATACACACACACATATACGCACATATACATATATATGATATGGAATAGCTATATGATATATATATATAGTTATAATTTTATATATATATAATTGACTGGAGAGTATGAGTTGGCTCATAGGTAACAAGAATGAAGAAATTGTTAAAATGAAATGATTTTGTGTGTGTGTTTATATGTATAAGATTTTCAGTAACATGAAGATAATTCATTTACTTGTATTAATAACCGTTTTGTGATTTTAACAGTTATATTATGTCATATTGCCATGATTTGCTTTGATAGTTGATATTTCAATCTCATTTTTTATTATTGCAGAATTATAGACCAGTCAAGCAGTGTGGAGATAGCATCCTTCCCAATTTATAAGGTGCTATTCTGTGCACGTGGCCATGATGGGACAACAGAGAGCAATTGCTTTGCATTTACAGAGAGTTCTCATGGTTCAGAAGAATTTCAGATACATGTTTTCTCCTGTGAAATTAAAGAGGCAGTAAGTATGATACAATGTAGCAATTTTCTACAGAGGTTAATTAGGATATAGTTTTGAACTCTTTCTTTTCTTAGACATATGTAAACTAGACATTATGTAAACTTGGAGACTATAGTGACCATGTTAATATTTGCAGTGGCATAGCACTGAATATAGAAAGCTAACTAAGTCTGATATGTTGTACACAGACATGATATTGATATTGTAGGTGGAGTAGGTATAATACAAAATGCCATTTGGGAAATTGTCCTTCTACCCTACCATTGTAATATTTGCTTATGCTCAGAAAGGATGAGTATTTTTGTGAATTTTATTATTTTGTTCAAGCTCAGTTGTCCAAATGGTTTTTAAAAAATGCATCTTATAATGCCTGATTTTCTGCTGGGCTTGATAGTTGTGTAATGCTTTCACTTACATAGTATACTAACCTTGTTTCTTAGATCTCTGTTGATTTCACTGGTGATGACTTTTTATCACTTTAAGCCTTGAGTTCATTCTTGAGTTGGCCAGTTAAAAATATAGATGCTCTCATAGAATTAGGGGAACTTGTAGTCCTTTGAAGATGTCAGTATATTCTTAGCAATTATTATTATTATTATTATTATTATTATTATTATTATTATTTTTGGTTTTTCGAGACAGGGTTTCTCTGTGTAGCTTTGTGCCTTTCCTGGAGCTCTCTTGGTAGCCCAGGCTGGCCTTGAACTCACAGAGATCCGCCTGTCTCTGCCTAGCAATTATTATTAATTAGTGGTTTATTCTTGTATTGGAATAGTTCAGAAACAAATGCTGTAAATGCATTTTTTCTGAGTTTATCTACTTGTTCCCCCACTCCAAATTGTATTAGTTTATTACTTGAAGCCTTTTCAAAGGCTTTGAAAAGTAGGTTTGTGTGGGCAAGTTTTCAGGTATGCTCGCTTTTGAAAATTTAAATTGCAAACAGAAAATGCTAAAAGCAGCACCATTCTAGTCTTTATTTACCATACAGCATGAACACATAATTTTAATTATAGACACTTTTATGACCACAACACAAGAATTCATAGAAATGTAGATCTTTGTGAGTTTAATATGAAATATGATTGGCATGCTATTTCTTATGTCATGGTAATTATTTTGCTTTACACTAAAATAAATGTGTAGAAACACATAATTCATATTGTAACTATAGAAATTTTCTGCTAGAATTCATGCCTTAATCAAACTTCAAGTTGTTAGTATTGTATTTTCAGGTAAAGCCTTATTCTGTTTCATCCCAAAGTTTAAATCTATACTGTATACTCACTTCTTTCTGCAAAGCTGTGACTGGCAAGAGTGATTGGGTCCAAGTGTGCTGATAGTGTATCTGGCATGTAGTAGACATGAATGTAAGTATGTTGAAAGAATACATGGGTTTTTGTGAATGAGAGGACTATTTGTGATCCTTACACACTCCACTGCAGAGGTGGGGAAACAGATTGGTAGAGTCCTGGCATTTCATGTTGACAGCTGTCACTTAATACACCTGTATGGTTACTGGATCACTGGAACTGAACAACAAGGGGATAAACTCTGAAGAATTCAAGAACCTGCTGCTTGAGAGATGGAAATGCTGCCCTTGGAAGAAACTGAGAGGGAACCTGCTGCATGCATTTCTATAACTGATGGTATGCAACTCTCTTTTGGGATTATAGTATCTATTTATTTATGAATATAGGAGATGTTTTTTGTTGAAGAGCTTTTAATAGTGGGTGATGAATGGGAAAAAAGGGAAATTCTTGACTTGATAATTTTGGAGATACTACTATTACATTTCTAGACAGTGTATTGCTGGCTGTGATTTTCATGTATTAATTTTTAAAAACACTTTTGAAAGTTTTATTGTCAATCATTGATGAATAAAACATATTGTTTGAAAAAGGAGGTACAGGACTATGGCCATTAAACCTTATTGGGAGAGAACACTTCTAAATATTGAGTAACCCAGTGTATATAGAGAGCTTCTGTCAGCCATTGTGTGAAGCATCTACTTGATTGATGCTCCTAACATCCCATTGATGGGTAGGATTTTTTTAGACAACTAACATTATATTTGCCTGGAACAACCTTAATTTGTGCCTGTTGTCCAAGTATATTACTAATACCCTTACATTTACTTTAAAAAAATGTTCTGGTTTAGATGGTAATTTGTGTGGTTACCTTTTGCTTGACCCAAGGAAAGAGAATGGGTAAAAGATCTGGGCTTCAAATTGAAGCTTTTAGCTCAGAAGAACTATATATTTATTTTCAGCAAAAACTTCCTTGTTGTTTAAATATTGTAAAGGAGGGGCCAATGAGATAGCTCAGTGGATAAGGGTGCTTGCTGTTAAGGCTGACAACTTCAGTTTGATCTCTGGCAACTATAAAGTGGACCTATCCTCTGCCTTCTACCCACATGTGCAACACCACACATATATGTGCGCCTGCACGCGTGCGTGCGCGCGCGCGCGCACACACACACACACACACACACACACACACACACACACAGAGAGAGAGAGAGAGAGAGAGAGAGAGAGAGAGAGAGAGAGAGAGAGAAAGAGAATGTAACAAAAGATAAAATGAAAAAAATTGTAAAAAATAAATATAAGCCTTTGTTTTTTGTTTTGTTTTGGAAGTGAATTTATCAGCTGCATAGCTTGCATTTCACTTACGTTAGTGGTGTACTCAAGTCTTTACAGAGTCTGTCAATATCTTCCTCACTTCATTCAAAAAAATAATATAATTACAATTTGAGTTAATTTACTGGTCATCTCGTTGTCTGTTTCCCAGGAGTTACCTGTTTTGTGGTAAAGGGACAAATACTATTTGAGTCCTTTTTGGTGGACACAAGGAACTTAAAGAATAAAGGACAGATGACAGTCTTATCATTTATACATGATGTGCATCAATGCCATTAATTAATTTCTTTTCTGTTTCTTTCTTCCTAAGGTTCCTGGATGATACCTGAAGGTTTTCCTACTATAGGGAAGAAGATGCTTCCTCAAGCAGTAACAGCATGGTTGCTACCCCATGATGCTCTTATTTCACCATGAATCTCCTCAGGCAGCAGATGCCAACAGCGGAGAAGGGAAGCCTAGTGAGGGTGATGACTCTCTTGGACACTGTGCTATCAGGATACATTTGACTTATTGTCCTGGGTAGTCTTCTGTAGGACCCTATTGGACTGGATCTTCATGACATTTGGCAAAATAATTTGACAGTCCAACCAAATGTATCTTTTTTTTTTTTTGGTTTTTTGAGACAGGGTTTCTCTGTGTAGCTTTGCGCCTTTCCTGGAACTCACTTTGGAGAGCAGGCTGGCCTCCAAATGTATCTTAATGTCTGTGATCTTTGTACAGGGAGAATGATGCAAGGTTTCTGCTGAGGTACTGCAGACAAATCAAAATGTCAGAAGTAGTAAAAAAAGAAAGGAGGTACCCATGCTTCTTGTGTCTTTGTGGATTTGCTACACAAAGCTTTAAAAGAATACTTTAAAGGGCTTAGTTAATGCTAAGATACACTTCCTCCCCATTTGTGAGTATGGTATATGCACCTGTAAGTATTCATTTGTGTGTATCTATGAAGGTGTGCATACACCTGTGTGGGGCGTTTACCCACAGCTTCCCAGAGTTTTCTTGAGTGTGAGCAGCAGGAAATATTAGATAGAAAGATTTATTGCGGAGAATATCGCGGAGATAAACAGATAGAAAATAAAGGATAGCCTCGAGAGGGCCTGGAACCTTTTCCAACAGGCCCCGACTGTCTCTGCCCCAGGGTTTTTATAGAGACGCCAAGGGGGTGGAGCAAATGACCTCCTCCCCCAGCATAGCCAAGTGCAGACCATCTCAGACACCTGCACTCAGGCCCGTGGTCCTAATCATCCTCTATGTGGATCTGCTGGGTAAAGCCACGAGGAACCCGAGAACGGCCCCCCACACACCTGTGGTTTCAGTTTTCCTAGTTCTAGGATTTACAAGTATCCATGCCCAGCTGGATAGTAATTTATTTTCTAAAACTTCATTTTGGCAATTCTTAATGATAATGCATTCAAGCAAGTTGTTAAATTGAAAAAAATATTGGAAAAATCATTTCTTTTCTTTTCTTTTTTAGATAGGGTCTATGTAGCCCATAGAGATCTGCTTGCCTCTACTTCCCAAGTACTGGGATTAAAAGTACGTGCTACCATACTTGGTCACATGCTTGTGTCATATTTTTATGTTTATTTCTTGGATGAACATTTTCTTTTTCCTTTTCTTTCTTTCTTTTTTGGTTTTTCAAGACAGGGTTTCTCTGTTCAGCTTTGGCTGTCCTGGAACTTACTTTGTAGACCAGGCTTCCCTTGAAGTCAGAGATCCACCTGCCTCTGCCTCCCAAGTACTGGGATTAAAGATGTGCACCACCAACACCCAGCACTTTTTTCTTTTTCTTTTCTTTTCTTTTCTTTTTTTTTTTTTTAAGACAGGGTTCTTTGTGTATCCTTGGCTGTCCTGGAACTACCTCTGTAGACCATGCTGGCCTCAAACTCACAGAGATCCGCCTGCCTTTGCCTCTTGAGTACTGGGAGTAAAGGCATGTGCCACTACTGCCAGACTCAAATGAACATTTTTTGCTAGTATTTCTAAAGAGTAGATTATGTTACATGAATATTAATGGAAAAATTTTATATTTGAAAAAGCAACTATATTTAAGTAAGTACCATTGTCATTTAATAGCATCATTTGAACTTCAACTGTGCAATATTTACCAATTTTGAAAATACTGAAATAAAGAAAATAAAGTTACCAAAACTCTATAGTAGTTAAGATTGTAGTGTATCTCTGGTTTCAGATGTCTGTGTACACTCCACCTCCAGTAGCAGCAGTCAGAAGCTCAGTTTTGTGTGTAATGTTTTCTGCAGATACTTTGTGTGGAAACATTTCTACTGTACTGTTCGTTAATAAACCTTTGCCTCCTGCAGAAAAGTGCCTATTTTAGATTTTTTTTGTGTATATATGTTTTAACAATGTGCTATGTATTGAGGTGTTTGTCATGGTACGGAGTTTTAATTTACTTTATGTAATTGGTTATATAACCAGTTACATAGTGCTCTAAGAACTTATGTTGATAATCACTGTCTCTGAACTTTACCTTACTAATCCTTGCATCACTTCTGTTCTGTTCACCAACTCTAGAATTCACACATAATTTTAACCTTTTTGGTGGAAATAGCAATTTGTAAGACATGCCATTTAAATTAATGGGCTACATTATAGTTAAGTTTGAAACTTAAGCTGACATTTTTGATTTTGGCTCACTTAATGATTCTTTCTGGGTCAGCTTAAACACATTTTATTTGTATTCATTTGCATATAAGTTTTATGTTCTCCAATGTGTTCATAGCACCTAGAATGTTACTTTGTGCACAGAAAATGCTCAAAAATTTGTTTAATGAGTAAGTTTATTGTTTTAATTGTGAAAGACTTGAGGGCTCTACTTCTTATTAATACTAGTTCTTTACTGCTTTTATTATTTTCACTTGTTTATACAAAATCATGAGAGATAACTAAGATACTGCATCATTATGAATGTTGTGCTATAAATATGGTTCTACTGCTAATATTAACTATATGTGCGTGCAGAGCTATTTGTATAGAGCTGTTAGTGTTACAGTGTTAAGTAGTTGATTTGAGAATTGATTTGATATTGGAAAAGTAGTTTAGGGTAACGAACAGTTGGTGAAAGTGCGACTGTAAGAGTTTGAGGACAACTTGTTTTAAAATGTGGGAGATATATATATGTATGTATATGTATATGTGCATGAAAACGTTCATTCCAGAACGTATGAATTAGACAGAAACAGAAAATGAAGTAGCATATTCCATTTGAGGTAACAGATTCCATGTTTTTAAGTGCTGAGGTCAATTGTAGCACCTTGTTTACACTCAAGGCACCACTGAGCTACAATCGCAGCTCAACAATTTCTTCTATTGAAAGGAGTAGTTTTCCTTTAAGAAAATTTAAAAAAACAGTGTTTCCTAGATTAATAT
>CABHPQ010001694.1:567-74840 GCA_902168405.1 Peromyscus aztecus
GTGTGTGTGTGTGTGTGTGTGTGTGTGTGTGTGTGTGTGTGTGTGTGTGTGTGTTTATTGGTGGGGGTTTTTACTCGCTTGCTATTCTTGGGCATGGGGGCGCTTTATTTTCCTTTTTCTTCAGGTCTCAGGTTTGCCGTGGTGGCAGTGACCGGACAAGTGCTTCCTCAGCCACAACCCAGCTGAAAGAGTTAAGGGGGCCGGGAGGAGGAGTGCGCCCGGTAGGCGGGAGAAGGGGGGGGAGAGGATGAACGGGGGTGGGGGGGGGACGCGGCCAAGCGGAAACGCTGCACAGAGGAACCTCAGCGAACCAAGAAAAAAGAGAAAGTGGCAACCAAAACAAGGGCAAATTAAATCCTCCTTGGGGATTTCCAATGAACTAACCCAATTCGGACATTCAATAAATACACGACTCTTAATGAGGGTGCGTGTGTTTGCACCCGCACCCCCAGCTGCAGGGTACCGGCCTGCCAGCCTGCCGTCCCCAGCCCGAGCCGCAGCCGAGAACGTAACCCCGCGGCCAGTGTGCTCTGAATATAAAGAACTGGCCTGCCTTCTCCCCCATGCATAATTCCTCTACCGAGCTCACTCTAGGTGAACTCAGTTACAGTAGGAGCTCTCCAGCTCAGCAGCAGCCACGCAGCCTCGGCATGATCTCGAGATTAACTGTAGATGCGAAGCATTTATGTAGGACTGGGTCCAGCTCCTGCTTGCCGGGGTGAAAAGATACCATCGTAGGAACAGATCTAAAAGGCAGCAGTAACCAAAGCCCCAAACAGAACGGATTCTCCCCTCCTTTCCAAAAGGTTCCTTTTTATATTTATGTATGCGTATATGTATATATAAAAGATGGAACACAGATTTCATTGAATAAATCTGAGATCTCCAGGTGCAGACGTTTGAATGGTCGGTGCCAGCACCCCGTGTTTTCCTTTCCTGCCGATTTTGCTTGGATCCGGCTCAAAAACCGAAAGAGTCTCGTGGTTTTGTTTACACTGAATGGGGAGGATAGGAACAGAGCCATGGGGCCGCCTTTCATTAATATACAGTGAGGATTTTGTCTAAATTACTGCTATGAGTCTCACAGTACACGCTTTCAAAAGCCGTCTCAGGTGGCCTGATGAAACGGGATAGCGCCTCTGCAAACAGATCCACTTTCTCTCTTTGCAAGGAGGGTGTGCGCGTTCGGGAAGCCCCCCAAACGCTGTGCTCCTCAATAACAGAAACGCACTTCTGTTCCCAGGTCTGTCCCCTTCCCCCCCTTTCCATATACTTAGTTCTCAAATAGCTCCCCAGCTTCCCCCCCACACTCCCGCCCCACCCCATCCGCCCCCTCCCTCTGCGGAGTGTGATTGTTTTGTCTGGAAAAAAAATCCAAAGTATATAACAAGGGGAGAACAGTTAGTGCTGATTTTCATTTGCATACATTTTCATATATTTTGTTGAAAATAATAGACTAGTGAGAACCGGGCTTAGAGGAGTCAGTGTGAAGGGAAGGCTAAGGATGCGCGGTTCTGGAGAGTGGAGAATACGCCTTCTCCTCTACCCCTCCAGGCACCTTATTAAAAAAAAACAAAAAACAAAAAACAAAAAACCAACAACCTTGTATTTAAAAGTCTAACCTTGGGAGTTTGCTGGGTAAGTGGTTTTTTTTCCCCCCCATTTTCTTTCTTTGCTTTCTCCTTTTCCTCTGCGTCCTTTCTGGTGTATTTATTTATGTTCTTGTAGGTTTGGAAGCTTTATTTTCATTGCTTGGGAGGAGAGGGGAAGGGAAAGTGTGTCGGAGGGAGTGAGCAAAAGGAATCTGACGTTGCTAAAATAATACATAAAAAGGGGGATTGGTTCCAAAGGCCCTCACAGCAAGAGCTTTACTCTTCTGGGTGAGAGGGAGAGAGAAAGTGCTATTGATTTTAATTGTTGATTATGTGAGGGGTAAACCCCAGAAAAGAGGTGCCTAGTACGCATGGAGTGTATAAATATTTCTTGTTTGGAACTTCCCCCCAGAGAATCAAGGATGAAGAGGGAGAAGCCTGAGGTCTGTTGCTAGTGGGGGTGACTGAATTGTGAGTCTGCCTGGATTAGGACCGGGGAGCAGTAGAGTCCAGTGGAGGAGTGGAGGAGGGGGCCTGGTAACCGGAGGGTAGAGGGCTAGAGAGGAGGAAGTAATGAGGGAGAAGAGGCAGTAAGTCAATGGACCCCCCTGGTTAACGCTGCAACTGGGGAGCAGGCGGTGAGCTGCAGCTCCTGGCTCAGTGGTAAAAGCCCATCAGAAAGAGGGTGATCAATCAAAACTAACCAGGACATCCTGCTCTCCACTTCCCAAGGACTCTGGAGCTTCAGCATCCAAAGCACCAGATTTCCCATGTTTTCTATTTGTGACAGTCAGACCTAACCCTTCTTATCACTATCCTCGGTTTTTGGAAAATTCAAGGGTGTACTTACTTAAATAAATATGGCAGAAAGAAACAGCTATGCCCAGTCCAGGCCAGTGTGATTGTCTTACTTTAGTGAAATAGTCTTGGTTTGTTCTTTTGAAGGAAGCCACATTTGGGTGGGTGGGGGTGGGGTGGGGATGGGGGTCAAACGTCTGGAATTATAATGCACTTTTGGATACAGAACACCTTGCAATTTAGAATTGGTAATTTATTTGGAAACAGTTGATGCTAAATCAATGCAGTGGTTTGTAATGAAGGAGGCAGAGGTGTCAGTTAGGGAGGGGCTGAGAATCACTAGGTTTCCTCCCCTTGTTTACAGCCTGGCATCTGACTGGGGTTAACTCCGTGTGCTCCATTGGACCAGATGCCATATAGAGCTGCTCCCTGAAGATCATTTGTTTCCTTGATGGGGAACATTTCTGAGCAGAGCATATTGGTTGCCATAGAGAAAGAAATAAAAGGAAGAACACTAGTCACATTAAGCTATATGTTTGTGCACTGGGCTCTAGATAAAAGACCTTGATTCAGCCAGAGAGGAGAAGAAGCCAAACTAGAGATTTCTAGGACCACTAAAACTAGCTTTATTTTGTTTCGGACTTCTACAGTTGAAACATATAAGCTAATTTTATTGGTTGTTGTTAATTTTATATGACACGGTTTACTGAACAAAATAAACTTTGCCTAGCAATACACTATTGAGTAGTCAGCAGGGGGCGCACTGACTCGTTGTAGCAGGCACTCAGGAAAATGTAGCCAGTTCAAAAGCAAATCTGCCCTTCCGAACTTGCCAGAAGAACGAACCCCTTTACCTTCTGTGTATGTTCAAGGGGAGAAGGAGAATGGTTGCAAAACACGGGATTTTAAAATACCAGGACTACGATCCCTCCCCACACCAGCCATGTCTGTAAATGGCCCAGGAAGACAGAGCATGGCAGAAACGATTCCCCATTTCTTTCCAGGAAAGTGTGGCTAGGATTCTGTATAAAATGGGCAGAAAACCAAAAATAAAAATAATAAAAACAAAAGCACAGAACAGTTGAAGAATTACTGTTATGGTTATATTATAGGCTACTTAAGAAACTATCTTTCAGGTTGGTAATGATGATTATCTTTTTGGAATGGACTAGAAAACAAAATGATTCTGAGGTGTTATATGCAAAATAATGATCATTTCAGCAGGACACAGTCTCATATTTGGGTATAACTCAGGGTCTTGGAGATATAGCAGGTGCCTGGGATCTTTCACTCCATTTAGTAGCGATGGTAGCTATTCACTCTGGTTTTAGAAGGATTTCACAGCTTTGAAAGGTTTTGTAGAGAAAAGAAAATACAAGCTAGACAGAGGTAGAGGTAACTGTGGACTTGAACCTTTTTAGGGCAGTTAAAGAGGAGTTTTAGTGAAACACAAAAGTTTTTTGTGCTCCAAGGATTTCTTTCTTTCTTTCTTTCTTTCTTTCTTTCTTTCTTTCTTTCTTTCTTTCTGTCTGTCTGTCTGTCTGTCTTTCTTTCTTTCTTTCTTTCTTTCTTTCTTTCTTTCTTTCTTTCTTTCTTTCTTTCTTTCTTCCTTCCTTCCTTCCTTTCTTTCTTTCTTTCTTTTCTCATGCTGCCAGTGAAAACTGTGGCAAAGGATGAAAAAGTTCTGTAGCAGAGTAGGAAACTTCCTAAACCAGTCAAGGGCAAATCCTAGCTGGTTTTTGAGGATTTATTCAGTTTGTCTCAAACAATTTTCCCAAGGAGATTTAGAGTTACTAAGACAGACAAGGCCTGAGTGACTAGGGGTATGGAGCTGGCTTCCACAGCGCAGCTGAAGGCACCTGTGAATGAATGTGTCACAAAGCCTGACCTCTCTGATAGCTCTGCTACTCCTGGTGGGGGCAGGGGGTGGTTGTTGCCACTGGCTTCTTTTCAACTCAGCTCCAAGCCAACCAGGCTTCGGCCATAAGTTTCTCTTCGAAACTAATTTTAGTAGGTCAGGGCTGGATTGAAGTGCGACTTCGTCTAGGTTGGAAAGACTATAGGAATCATATAAGCAAGAGAGACACACTTAAACACACCCAGATCATATGATTTTTCATCTGGACCTTTCACATTTGGAGTCAGGAAATGCACTGTCAGGTTTGTGCTAATAAAGCCAAGTGGAGAATTGAGGAAATTGTAATTTGAGCACAGGCACTGCTTTCTTCCTGAGCTCTGCATTGCGGACAAAAGACATCTAGGGAGATTCGGAGAATGGGACAAGTCCCACAGCTTAGCTTGCTTTGCATGCCCAGGGTTGCTCAAGGCAGTTAGGATGTATTAGCAGGAAAAGGAACTTTTAAAATACATTCGTATTGTAAAATACTAGTGACGATTCCTTTTAGGGCACATCCTTGGAGCTGTGATTGTCTAAGCAGCTGCTTTTCTTCCTTTCTTGAAAAATGTACTCGAAAGAACAGGGAAATGGAGGGGAACCCTCATGGTTTCTAGAGGTTTAGATAACTTGCAGTGAAAGAAAATAAGAATTCTGGGAAAAGCAACAAGTTAATTTGAGATGAGCCGCTCCTTTACAGGGACCGTGTTAGAGGTCTGTAATGACTTGGGGATGGGGATAATCAAGGTGGGTATGAATTAAGATCCAAAGTTGTGGGCAAAATCTACAGACTTAATTATTGGTGATGGTGAATTTGTGTGTGTGTGTGTGTGTGTGTGTGTGTGTGTGTGTGTGTGCCAAATGAGAGAACGTAGAACATTACCTGGGTCAAATGTGCACAACATGAAATGGATATTTCCTCATTTGCTTCCATTTGACAATGATAAGGCGGCCCAGTAAGGCAACAACATGAAAACAGTTTCTCTTAGCATTATAATATTCAGCTTACCCACAGTCTGTGTTGTGTGATCTACACAAATGAGGAAGGCTCTCCAGCAGTGGCTTTTGGTTAGAAAAGAGACTTTATCTGGTAGACAGTGGATGAGAAGTTTCTTGGTATTGCTAAGGTTTTGGAGTGTGCACAACCTCCCCCCACCCCAATCTCTTTGATAAACAACTGGTTCATCTGACCTGGAGGGAGGGAGCAAACACTTAGGTTTCTTCAGACTGGTTTGAAGGAGTAATTATGAATTCAAAGAAACTATGATGCTTTACTCTAACATAAGTAGCAGCAGCCCGCCCCCCCCCCCCCAAACTACAGGGCATTTCTGATTGTGGGAAATTGAGAAGGCACAGTAACCTAGTTGGTAATCCTGTATGTGCTTTTGAAGCAACCCATTTCCAACTGTTTGCTCACTCTAGCTGTGTGCATGCACCTGTCAAGTCTGGTAATACTCTCTTCCAATTGCTGGGGAAGCTGCAACTAATGGATTATTCTTGCCTGCCCTTCACCACCCTTCCTGGACTCCCCGACATCACGGACTTTTTTCAGATTTCAACTCCTAGGATTAGGTAACACAGAGCCCAGCTGATTGACTAGAGAAGATGGTGAAAACATGGTTCATTAGCAGCAAATGTGGATGTGTCCTAGCTAGGAAAAATATTCCAAGGTAAATTGTGTGTGTGTGTGTGTGTGTGTGTGTGTGTGTGTGTGTGTGTGATGTCTTATACAAAATATGAACTCAGCTATACTAGAGGAAGGTCAGGAGTTTGTGTTCTTGCATCGACCCTAAAAGATTGGAGCTGCTCTGTGCCTGAGGCCCTCCTCTACCAGGCGTTGCATCTAATGCATCTAGTTTTACAGCATCTTCTCTGGCACTGAACCAGTAGTGCTGGGGTAAAAGGAGACGTGGTGTGGCGTCCTAGAGAACCATTCCTGTACTTTGCTTGCTCTCTCTCTCTCTCTCTCTCTCTCTCTCTCTCTCTCTCTCTCTCTCATGACATTTGACCTTAGTTACTGTCTGAGGAGCTGGGTGTAGATCGCGGCATTTCAGGCTGAAGGCTAGGTTGCTCTTTTCACATCTCTGCCAAACAATGCTTCTGTGGCTTCTTCGGTCCTGGGATGCGGTTAGCTTTCATTTCACACCTCTGCACCTTCTCTGGGGTCCTACTCAACTCAGTGCCTGTCTGGGACAGCCCTACCTTACTGGTATTTTTTTTTTTCAAGAAAGCGTGGTTGTTGTTATTCACTTAAAAAAATACAGTAGCAAATCTATTCACTGAGAGCTGATGCTTCTAATATCTCACAGTGTGCAAGAATATAATTTCAGCTAATAAACTACTTGATAAAAGTTTAGGTGATAGAACGAAGTGACCTTGCTCACAATGGCTTCCTGCAGCTCAGACTTAATTCCAAGTTAAAAGTTGTGTGTCCAGTATTGTTTTTAATACCCACTCCTCTGCCTAAAATTTCTACAGGAATCCTAGCTAATAAAGCCCGAGGGAAGAATTCCCAACTTAGAGTGTCATTTGATGAACATTAAACGTTAACTTAATATCAAACCAGGGCACAAAAATCATACTGCATGTGCTGTCAAATGGTGAGGACTGTGTTCCCCTTATTTTTACCCACCCCCAAGCCCGATCAAGTAAAACTTTGCTTGGAATAAACACCGTAAAATACCCTAAATTAAAAAATTGTACGATTTTATTGGTAGAGTCTTGGCAGCAATTCCCATTCAGGGTTAGAAAGCAAGATTAGAACTTTTTTCCCAGAAAGGTTTGCCCCAGAGACTCGAGCTCCCATTTCCCCCCCCCTCCATTTATGTGATTTGTGGGAGCCGACAGGGACACTTGCCGAATTCAGCAGGAATCTGTTCGGCCTCAGGGCTAAGTCTGTCTTTCTTAGATCGCATTCTAACGGCATTTTATTTTATTTAGAGTGCAGTTTGCATAATAAAATCAAAAGGCTCCCATTACTTCCCCCTTTTTGCCAGCAAAAATACCCAGAAAGGTCTTTCAGAATGTTATTTGAACACAGAGAAGTCTGCAGAAGTCCAGTTATCATTGCTTGTACCACGGAAAAGAAAAGGGGGAAAAACCTAACCCTCAAAGCAAGAAGGGGCCGAGGTAAAAGGAGAGAGGTGGAGAAACAAGCTGGGCGAGATGGAAGAGACTGGGGCGGGCACAAGAGAAGTGGGAGACTGGTGAGGTTGCAGGACCAGAGAGATAAACGCTGAGTCACCCAACAGGTCTTTGGGCACACAGGAGAGAAACACAGAAGTCCAGAAAAATCTGGGTGCAAATCGCACCACCCATCTTCGGGGCCTCCTTCCCGCCTGGCCGTCCGAGCGCTGCCTTGGAGCTTGGCACCGCCTGCCTGCCTTTGTCACCCGCTCTGAGCGCGGCCACGAGCTCCCGCGGCGGGCTTTGTTCACGCGGAGCTGGGCAGGACCCCTCGCACCGCCGCCTCCCCGCCCGCCCCTGAGCTGGGGACAGTGGGGGTGGGGAACGTGCAGCAGAAAGGGGGGGACCGGAGAAGCTCCGGTGGGCAGGGCGTTTGAGCCCGGGATTTCGTTTCTTTGCTCCTTTCGTAATTGAGCTGTTCTCCCCTTGCGGAGGGGGTCTTGGTTGAGCAGGAGGCGAAAGAGCTGCAAAGGGGGCGCCCGTTCTCAGCCCATAGCTGGGCAAAGAACTCTCCGCGCTTCTGTCCACCGATTTGTATGGTATGCATGCATGCATGCATGCAAGCATGCAATGATGGATGGATGCATGGTTGGATGGATGAGGAAAACCACTGAATTGGGTCCCACATTCTGGGCTTCTGGTTCGGGTTTTGGCAGCTGCAGGGCGTCTCAGGTTGGTGTGGCTGGTTAACCCCTAAGACGTGCTCTCCAGGTGCTTTGGGGCCGCGGGTGGGCGCTGTGGATATACCTTGGGGTCAAGGAGCTGCACAACCATCGTGCGCCGATCTCTGTTGTTCAGGCCTGTGGCGAGGGACAAAGAAGTAGACACTGGGAGCGAGCAGAGGATACGCGCGCACTGGCATCCACGCACCGATTCGCACACCGAGGCTCGGGCCCTTCCCCATGATCCCCCCCCCCCCCCCCCCCGGGCCCCCTTTCCCCCGGCCCCTTGGGCTGGGAAATCTTCCCCCCCGCCCCCCCCCCCCCCCCCCCCCCCGCCCCTCTCGGCACTGCCTTTAGTTAGCTAGCAGTGTCACCCTCTTCCCAGCCATCCCCAAAGGTGTGGGCAGATTGCAAGAGTTGCGCCTCTGTTATTGTTTGTCAAACAGGCCCCTTCTCAGGGGAGAAGGTCGAGGGGCGTGAGGCGGATCCTGGGCCAGGATTACATTAATCAAAGCATTATTTCCCCAGAGAAGCCGAGCACAAATGAGAATAAATCCTAATAAAATTGGATCGCAGAAAAACGGAACGCTTTGCGTAATCTGTGCTGCCTGATCAAACTCTCAAATTTATAAGATGGGGGGTGTCTCTAAAAAAATGTTTCTGCACACCCCTGGCCATGGCTTGACTGCTAGGTGTGGGAAAGGCACCCGGACAGGGCGAAGGGGGTTGGGGGTGCATATACACTACTTCAAGCTCAGTTGAACTTCTGCAGTGAGGAGCGGACAGGGCCACTCGGGTTTAGAGTATCACAAAATCTGGTCAGTTTTACTGAGAAGTCACTTTTCGGGCCGCCAGGTCTGCTAGCTCGGACTTGCAGAAGCCCAGGGTTCGATCAAGCCTCAATCGATGTCCTTGTAAGGTCCTGAACATGTTCCTTTGGGAATGTGGCCCCCACCTTTCCATGTGATCGAGGTGGTAGGGTGGGCAATACCCAATGTTTTGGGGGCACAATATTTACAGGGCTCCTTCTCCTCAGCCCAAAGCCCAGCTTGTTTACGAGGCGGCAGGTCACTTTCCACAGCTAGTGAAAGAGTATGTGTGCTATTCGGTGACAGGCAGCGAAGCCATCCATGGGTACAGCTCTCCCGCCGAGATTTCTAGTACTTCCAGGCCATACTAGCTACGAAGCAAGGTTCATACTTCAACCTCCTGTGTCCCCCAAGTGGTAGAAAACTTTTCGGCGCCTTGTGTGGTTCTTCGAGGAGTGGAAAGAAACAGCGCCCTCCCCAACCCCCCAACACCCCCCCCCCAAAAAAAACCCCACAATGATGATATAGCCCCGCAGAACCACTTGGCCATCAGGCTATCTCCCTTTGCATCCTGCACCCTGGCGTCTTCCAGCAGGAAGACGGGGAAAAAAAAAAAAAAAGGATTGCTGACTGCTAGGTCTCGCGGCCCAAGACGGTGACTAGAGTGACCGAACCATGCCGACCCTTCCGGAAGGACCTAACCTTGTTGCTCTGGGGGATGGCCGCCTGGCCCGCGGGGCGCCACCGTGAGGGCGCCCTCTGCAGGCGTGCTGGGAGAGGGCCCGCGCTCGTACCCCGCCGCGTAGGGTCCCTCAACTGCCCTCGTGCCAGCCGGGTCCCCATGAGCGCGCGCGCACAGCCCCAACCTGGCAATGCGACCAGGCACCCAGTGCCCTCTCCAAGGCGAGTTCCCCGTGGCCACGGAAAAGAGCTACCAAGGTCTGCACCACTCCCTTTCCAGACTCACGCTGTCCCCTCCCGCCGCTACACGCCCTCCACTGAGAAGCCCCTGCTGCCACCTGCCGCCGTGCGTCTTCGGTCGCGGCCCACGCACTCCAGATCCCCCAGTGCCTCTCTGTCCCTTTGCGGGGCTCCGCCGGGGGGGGGGGGCAGGGCCGCCGCCCCTCCGAGGGGGGACGTCGCCCCACGGTCTGGCGAGAGGCGCTGCTGGGAGCAGTGTGCGTGCGCGCGTGTGTGCGTGTGCTAAGGCGTGTGCGTGTGAGTGAGGCGCGCGCGCCGGGCAGCTCGGGGCAGGGCAGGGCAGGTCAGAGCGTGGAAAGGCAGGACAGGAGGCGCAGCAGGATGCTCTGTGCTAGCTAGTATGGTTTCCGCCAGTGTGGAGTCTTGAGTCTTCCGTCTGCCCTAGGCTGGCTAGTCCTCTATCTACTGTGCGTCCTCTCTTTCCATTAGGTCATCGCTGCAGATCCCCCAGAGATCTCCCTTGTGATTCCTCGTGGTTCCGGGGCTGTTATGGACAGTCGGCCCCACGGGAGCCAAGGTAAAGCTGACAGGGGCAATACTAGCTGGAGATGTAACAGACAGTATCAAACAGCTTGCTCTTGCTTTACACTGGGGCTCATGCATCCAGAAGCCACGTTTCAGGAAGTCCTTGGGGTAACTGTTTTCTCCCTTAGTCCTAAAGATTTTGGATAGAAGTGGTTTTTATTTGTTTGTTTTTTTTGCTTTTGTTTTTGGAGGAATAGGGAGGAGGAAGGACCTGGTGGTCTTCAACCCATAACCGTGGTGTCTTGTGCACTTTCTCGACTTCCTGGCTTCTTTCCAGTAATGGGAAATTTTAGGAGGAAGTAAGGACATCTACCTCTTTTCCGTTCTGAAATAATGACTCTCCATTCTTCTAGTCTGTGATTTCTATAATTTCATACAAAGCAGGGGCTGTCAATTATCTCTCCATGAGAAAAGAGTGGACCAGTTGAGGGGAAGTTGGGACAAAATAAATTCCTCTCTCTTAAATCATTAACCAGGAACTCCTTCCCTCTCCTTCCTGTGTCCCATCCAGTTTGTTCACTTCTCAAGGGGAGACAGGACAGGGACATTTATAAACACATTAAAGGGTTTCTTCTCTTCTGGGCTGTGAACATAAATGTATTTTTGTAACGCGAGATTTCTGAAGATCATAGGAAAAACTACATGGCGCTTGCTCGCACCTGGCCCCTGTTGCACAATATTTGCACCCAAGGTTTTCTGATAACTAAGAAATACCTTTGGCATCTTTTCAATAGGAATAAGATTCCCTTTCTTCTGTTTTGAGCTGCTGCTCCTAGCCATAGAAGTTTGGTCTATTGCACATGGGCATGCTCTATGCAAATATATTCAGTTGGGATGTGTATAGATCTTGTGATGTACATAAACATGTAGGCTTGTGCATATGTATGTTTACATCACGTGTAAATATGGTATACATCAATTTTTTGGATCTACTTAATATTAGATGATTTTACTAGGGGGTAGTTCTTGGAGATCTCCTGTCCAGCAGAAAACCTCTGAGTAACTGTGACACACACTAGCCTACCCCAAGAGGCCATCACAGACAGCATCTTGATACAGTGTCAGTCAATCCTTTTCATGAGACAATTTAGAGACGACCACATTTTAACAAAGCATGTTGACGGTGGGGTGTTAGTGTTTCAGTGGATGAGCTTTTGTTTGTGAAATCAAAGTTAAGTTTTTCTTTGAATTATTTATCAGGATCTTTGCCCACAGGCTTTCCTAGGAGAAGGTAGATGCAAAGGGGATGGTTCCACTTTTAATTATTTAAAGCAGATGTTAACATAATATTTTAAAACTGCCCTTTTGGAAAACAGGAAATAATCATGTCTGTCAACACCCACCTTTGGGACTGTGAAAAACAAAACCCAAAATACAAGTTAATGGCTTTCATAAAAAAAAAAAGTACTCAGTTAACAGTTAACTAAAATATTGCCTGGCACTCCTTCGAAACTCCTCCTCCTCCTAAGTATAGGACAGTTTGGTAATATACTCCACATATTTACACCCGATGTAAATATACAGATGCACAAGGGTAGATGTTTATGTACAGAACATAACAAAATATATACATACCCCAACTGAATATATTTGCATAGAACATGCCCATGTGCACTACACCGAAGTTCTGTGGCTAACAATGCATGAGACAGCAGCGACTCACAACCAGAGGAACCCGAGTGTCTCTGATACTGAAACAAGTCAAAATTTCTTTTCAAACGTGAATGGGGCTTTTGGTAGCTGATACCCCAGGAAAGAATAGATACCTAGTACTATTTTAAGCACAGCCCATTTAAAAGTACTACGTACTTAAATAACGTGTTTTGTGTAAAAAATGGCAGCACATTAAAAAAAAAAAGGCACATTTAAAATATAAACATCCCATCTAAAGACAGACACTTTTTTCCTTTTGTCTTTTTTCATATATTAAACGCTGTTGTCTTAGATCAGAAATTAAAACCTGATATGATGGAAAAAAAAGAGCAAGAGTTTTATTTTATTCTCTCCACTGTAAGGAAACCATTTTTAAGGAAGTTATTATTATAGGCCTCTCTCTGTATTAAAAGGGAATCCGTAGGAGAGCACTGTTGAAGAAGTAAATTTGAAGAATGTATTTGCCCTTGAAATGATTTGCGAGGATACGGGGGTGACGTATTACATACTTGCTTCTTTTAAGTGGTATTTTGAATCTTCAGATTTTTTGGAAGCTTTTTTTTTGTTGTTGTTGTTAAAGATTACCGTCAAAATGAATATATTGACATTCATTGGCAGGACTCCAAATGCTCATTTGTGTTAAACAAATGTAAAGAAATGTCGGACCTGAATTTTCTCTTACAAAGTCCTGGTTGAAGAAATTAAAATGATAAAGTTTTGAAGTGATCAGGGACTTTTTCATGAATGACTTATTTACACTGATATTATAAAATAATCTTGAGTTTTCATGTTTATATTTGCCTTGCAAAATATATATGTTCATGATGACATTGATTCCCTTGTGCAATTTATTGCTATTTATTTGGAAGAGCACTTAAAAGGCGTATGCCTCATCAGTGATCTCCAAATATTGTGACAAACATGTGAAATAAAAATTATTTTAGCCCAATAATTTTTTTAACTTTTATTCTTAATATCCTTAGAAGTTCAAAATTAAAATGGTGGCAATAACACATTAAAAATAAAATTGTTTTTCTCTAGTTAGAAGTTTAAGATGAGTTGCACAAATGTTCTTTTTTTTTTTAATTTGGGAAAGTTTTCTATCTGCTGCTGTGGTGTGATCTGAGGACATGGGGCTATGCACTAACTTAAGACTGTGAAATGTTCATTCAAAAATTTATCTGAAGAGTCATTCACCACAAACATGGGAAAATAACCTTTTCTGTCAATTTAATTAATGAAGTGGGTAAAGAACTAGTTAGCAAGCTCAAATTACACATGTAGAGAGATTTGTAAGAATAAAGGCTTTGGCATTCAGGGCCTAAAAGCAGACAACTATAATATAGCAAATAAAAAAACCCCAGAATGTAGGCATCCAAGATTCCATTTCATTAAAAAATTTGGCAGTTAAAGAAAAGAAGGAAAAATGCTTATTAAATCAGGGTAACTATAAAATGTTGACAGATCTCAAGTTTCATATCCAACTAGGCTCATAGAAAACTGCGGGGTGTTGGTGGAATAGAAGTTATTCTGTCAAACCATTTTTCATAAAGAATTATTTTTCTCAATGCCCTCAAATTTCAACTCAAATTCACAGACTAATCTCTCTCTCCCCTCCCCCTTCCCTCCCTCTCTCCCTATTTTCCTCTTCTAGAGTTCTCTCCTCTGTCTTCCACACCAAGTCTGTAAGGAGTTGGGTGAGGTGTGTAGTAGGGTTCAGCAAAACCTAGGGAGGGATGAGGTCTTTAGCCTCCATCCTCCACATCAGTGGTACTTGTCAGTTATCCTAAGATGGATCTGGGACCTCTCAGAGAGTTTCTTTTCTTCCTCATGCAAGTAACAGCATCTTTTAAAGAGACAATGCCATCTTTAGGCAATGTCTGAAAAAAGGCAAAATAAACTGGAGAATTGAGTTAATTTTTTGTATAATTCAGATATGTCTGCCTTCCCTTTCTCTGAGCTTGCTATTAAGGAAAAAAAAACAGTGAAAACTGTACAGTCTAAATTTGCTGTCATAGTGAATTTGGAAGATTTGGGCTAAGTTTGTCAGCTTTCGTGTGATGATGCTTCCTTCTAGCAATGTCCACAGAGATGGGCATACACCCCTGCACAGAGCTGAGATTATCGTGTCTGCCAAGACATTTACCCCAGACTTAAATAAGGAGGATTGAGGGGCCCAACTTACCAGACTTTACTGTGGACACTGGTTGAATTGTTAGGTAACTGTTCACCTTTCTACTTTGACTCACGAGAGTACACATGCACACATCATAGCACGCTTTGGTCGTAAAGGACCCAACTGGGAACCCTAAAATTGTTTATGTTAAGCTGTGAATTATTATTTTTTTTTAACCATTTTACGTGTAATGCATTCGGGTCTTCGTCTTGTTGGATGATCTGACTTGGAAACATTTGTTGAACTAGCCGTCCAGGCTTTTCTGGTGGTGGTGGTGGGACAGTTTTCTTAGTGTAATTTGGTGATTTGAAGGTGCAGCCCCCTTACTTTACGTAGGGGACAAAGTTGAGAGTGGGGGAAAGACAAGGTTAATTATTGTGGGTGGCAATGGGGCCAGGGACAGTTTAAGGTGGTTAGTAGAATAGCCTGACATTGAACCGACATGGGTTTAGCTAAAGAACATTAGTAGACATTAATTACAGGTGGTTTAAAAAAAATCCCTCTAACTGCAAATATTGTTGAAAGAAAGGACACCTGGACTTTTTGTTGATAAACTTTGCTTTCCTTCTGAAAATCTCCTGGAGAATCGTGTCCCTTCACCCTGCAGTCCTCCAATTAAACAAGCTGAACACTGTTCCGCCGCACACGGCGGGAACACTGCAACAAGGTAAATAAAAATGTGTGCTAGAGGAGAAGAAAGCCTGGCACATTTTATTTTTGTTACAATCTCGGGAGAGAGGAGACTGAGTGGACTATGAACTGGTAATGCTGTTTATTTATAAAGTTATTTTCATTATACTAACGGACAGTGCATTAACCTGGAAAAAAAAACAGTGATACTCTTTTGAAATTTTTAATGATTCCTATTTTTCAGTTATACACAAACATAGAGAAACACTTACTAGATTCCATGTATGCCTGCACAGAAATTAAATGTGTAGACAGAGATCAGTAAATAAGTGTGGGGTGAATCCTGTAACAAGTAGGTGTTTAGACGTCAAGGCAGTCCGTTTACTAGCTCTATTAACCACCCTACGGTTTTTTTTTCTTCCATTGAGTTTTAAAAAAATGTATTCACTATAAAGTTGTTAGGGAATCAATGACTGTTCTTCATCCCAGGCCCTTTTTAAGGCAAAACAGAATGACACACATACTGTCAGGAATGTCTCTCAGTCTAAGTATTTACAAGATTTTCTAAAAAAAAAAAAAAAAAACAAAAAAACAAAAAAAAACCCGAAAACAAACAAACAAACAAAAACCTATAGGGATATTTACTTTGCTTTCTTTTTCTTCTCGTTTAAGAGGTAGGGTGGTTCTCCCCATGGCCCATTGGTCTCTGTAGAGGCTGTGGAGAGGTAGCCATGTAATTTCTTTATCTTTCACCTGCAAATTACACACATTATTTTTTGCAGCTCAAAATAAGCATTCCCAATGAGTTACATTCAGTGCATGTCTTTCACAGCATTAGTACAGAACCGAGGTACAAAAGAATATTAATCTAATACATTCCAAAATTCAAATACTTGTGATTAATAAGCATTATTATCTATAAATAAGGCCCTAATGATACTTTGGCAGTGTTGTAAACACAAGAATCAGAGGCAATTATTGTCATTATTGTTCGGCAAGCACTTCCCATGAATACCAAGTGGGTGTTGCTGTCCAGCTACTTGGCAAGTAAGGTCCCTGTAAAGAAGCAGATGTTGGCCAATCAGGACTGGCCACTATCAGCTGCCTTTAGCCTCAGCCTTAAAGAAAGAAAGAAAGAAAAAAAAAAACCCAACTCAGACATTAAAAAACGGTTGTGTTGTGATTTTTCAAAACTTCCCTTTATTATAAACAGAAAAGACGTATTGAAATAATACTGCCGCCTACTCCTGACGTTGGGGAGCTGGAGACAGCAGCCGCCGCCATTGTGTTATGTGGTAGCAAAAGTCTCATTTGTGAAACTCTCAGGCCTTAGGTGATGAGGGTTCTTCGAGTAAAATTAATTGTGAACAGCAACTAAGTTGCACCAACTAAGAAATCCCTCGGAGAAGCCTACCCGGGACCAGAGCTGCATCTCTTCTTCTTGCCCAGGCCACATAAAGGTCCCCCTCCCACCTCACCCCCATCTACTAAACACTGCCTGCCCACCAGGCTTTTCTAACTTTTAAGTGGGTTGGGAGTAACTGCAGTTCAACTTAAACCACATAGAAACCTCTTCACAGGGCCTGGACTGTATATCTGCTCTACACTCCAGGTCTTAGACATCAACCCAGGACCAAGTGTGTACAAGATCTGATTTTTGCTTGCAGTTCAAGGACATTGGGTAACAGCCAAATTGATTTTGTGGACGTTGAAAGAACGTATGTATTTCCCCCATAAAGGATCAGTGCATTAGCCATTGGGTAAGGTTTGTTTTCTATTTCTAAATGCTCATCTGAGTTTTATGCTTTAAAGGGGTTACAGTTCTGAGTAGCAGGCCTTGGGAGAGCATTGGATTGGTCTTTCAGGGCGTTGCCTTCAGGGTAACTCAGAGAAGGCAAGGACTGACGGTGGTGGGACTGGGAAGGCGATGTTGCGAAGAACCACCGCTCTACTATCGTTGTTGGCTATCAATTTAGCACAAGTGTGTTCTTAGGGAGAGTCCTTGGTAGAAGGAATATCAACCTGCTGGATGTGAGATTGCTCCATTTTGACTCCTTTTCCCAATAGACATCTCGTTAGCATCACTTTAAATTGGGTAAGATTTTCCCTTTGTGCCCTCTGGGAATAAAAAAACAAGCTAAGGCCATTGTTTTCACAATGAACAGAGAGGGAAGCCTAGGATCTGTCAACATAGGGGATATTCATTTGACTCTGTCTAGAATTGTCTTTGTTACCCTCAGTTTGAACTTCGCCAAGGCGGGCAGGTGACTTTGTCAAGGGGGTCAGGTCACTGTGCCCATGAACACATGCTAAAGCCATGTGACAGAAGGCAATTGTGTGGGTCTTCACCTGGGTCCTGTTCCCTTCCCTGTCCCTTCACTTGTGTGTCGAATTCTTCTGCATGGGGTGGAGAGCACAGTATCCATCAGAATTCAGTATTATGTGCGCAAATTCTTCAGGGGTGATGAGGAAAGGAGAACTCTTCTGAGAAAACTCTTCATTTCTGAGCAGGGTGACTCCAAGAATTTCCACCATCATAAAGCCAACACTGACAGCGGCACTGATAATAATATTAGAGTTTACTAAAAAAAAATTACAATGAACCAGGTACTGAAGCTTGAACCTTATCTGTAGTCTCCTACTCAAATTCTCTTCAAGGTGGACTTTGTATTGAAAAATGCACCAGCTGAGTGACACACAGATATGCCACCTGTCAAGGTCATGTTATGGGGACACTAGGTTTTGAAGCTGTATCTTGTCTGGTAAAGGCAATGTCTTTCAATAGCAATGGTTTACTATTTTCCAAATTCGTTTGTATGTGAGGGGGCGTGTGTGCCTCTGTTTTCTGTCCATCCTGGCGTGTTGGAGTTCTCCAGACATTGTCCCCTTCAGGACACCTCTATGTTTACAAAGTGGTTCTGTGATATTTGGTGGGTTCAGCCCCCTCACCCCACTTTGTAGCAAAACAAAGGTGGCAAATGTTCCCTAAGGTCACATGACCCTTGGTAACTACATTCTCCCTGTATCCCTGCTCTTTGTGATAACAAGAACAGAAGAAGGCTCCCATCTTAACTTGGCACAACCCTGCTGTGGATGCTGCATTTATACAGAAGCATGGCAAGTTAAACTAAGCATCTTGGCAAGTACATGGGCGTATCTACACTCTCTCTTGTGCTCCCCGTCTGGACAGAAAAGTATTGGCTTCTGTGTCTCCCAGCAACCTAGGAAAGAAAATCACTTACTGGTGGAGAGCAACACCCCTAACCATGACACTGACTATTGGCACAGGAGCTTTGACCTTCTTGTGAGGGCCACCAGGCCAGTGATGATGGACATACCTCTAATACCAGTTTGACTAGTGAGTGCCTACTACACATAGGTAGGACCACTGCCCAAGCATACTAGGAGCCATGATATTGCTTGGGAAACAGTGACGTTTCAGAACCACCTAGAATCGCCCATGGAGGGTGGATTCTGGGTTGGCCTTGCCTTCATTCCGTCTCTGGAGGGAATGAAGGCTGCAAGCTGCTGGTTCAGGCACTGACCTGGTGTGCAAAAACCGGTTCCTGGTTAGAGAAAGAAAATATGTGCTTTCATCTGGAGCCAGAAAGGACATATGTTCAGCTGTGGAACTCTGTGAAGCAGGGGTACTCCACTCATGGAGACAGGGACAGGAGTCTGTGAAAACTTCAATTATGACTTCATTTTACATGAGATTTTTCACTGTTGCCACTGGGCCCATGGGGGCAAGATGTTATTTGTAAAGGTCAAAATGAAAAGTTGCTTGGCTTTCAGAGAACGACTCTTACCTAGTTGGTTCATTTTTTAATAGTCTATCTCATTCCAAGGAACAATTTGAGGCAGTATATGGTGATGAGACGAGGTAGATTGAGAGTCAGTAGTGACTAAGGTGTGGCCGTGAGTGCCTTCTCCTTAGAGAAGCTGGAGCCACATGGACTTCCTGGAGAAAAGGATCTTCTCTTCCCTTAATAGAAAGAAAAAAAAGTTTTACAATGAGGTATCATTCTTGGTAACTGTCATTTATAAACAGAAAAAAAAAACCCAAACAAACAACAAGAAAAATAAAACAGAAACAAAACCAATACCTCTTCCCCCCAAAAAATACCCAAAAGTTTTCAAGGTGGTTGCTGTGGGACTTGAAAACATTTCTTAAGCATCTTTGAGATGTGTGTGTGTGTATTTATATATATATAATAAAAATGTTCAGAGGAGAATTTACTGGGCGCCTTTCGTAAGTCTCAGTGAAAAAGCTCATCATGAGTCAGATAAATTTTATATCAGAGAAAGGCATTACAATATTCTTTGAAAATCGTTAATGCTGATCATTGGCGTTTTACTCCCTGCGCTTACTTCCCATAAGCTGCCTCGACAGTTTGAAAAACATAGATGTCAGTCAGTCCAGGAAATCAATACATGATACATGCTTTACTTCTGGTTTTATTTGTGTTATTGTGCAGGCCAGAGACAGGTGCTGTGGAGATTGCAGGGACATTCCTTATATCCGGGGCCTCCTATGAGTTCCTGCACCCTCTCCCGCAGTGGCTCAGTGTAGAGGTTACTTCAGTGTAACACTTTTGGGGTTCAGCCTTTCTCATCTGTTCAATCTGGGTGTGGGATCGAGCTGATCTTTAAGTCTCTGTCGAGCAAGATTCTAGAAGTGTTTGGAATTTCCTGTCATCTAGAGAATCCATTAATGTAGGCATGACTTCTTGTATGTGGTTGGATTTTTAACTGATAGGGAACTTGTGTGTAAAGAATACAGACCATTCTGCTGTGCAGCATAAATCAATAAGTGGAAATGTAGCCATTGACAACATTTGTATTTCCCCCTATTACAAAGCGGTGCCATCTCTTTGAATACAATACACTTTTATGCCCCATTAAAGCGTGCTTGACATAGCTTTCCACTACTTGCAAATGCTGAGAACTTGAAAAACATAACATTTACAAAAGATACATCTGGTGCATATTTATATGACTTGGAATAAGGAGTCATTTAAATACTGCTGAGCCATCTCCATATTAGGAGAAAAGATATTCCAGGTCCATATGTGAAATCGCTAGTGAAATATGTATAGGTTTCAATTTCTCCTGCACATTTTCTTTCCTTGACACATGTTAAAAATATGGAAATATTGATTAGGGATTAAATCATCTTTTTGAGTTGTTGGAATCGCTTTCCCTTTGAATTTTATAGATCACACCATTAGGATGAGTGTATATTCCAGAGTTGGTAAGTTTTGAAAAAGAAAAAATGCATTCTCTGGGGCAGGACTTCTTAATTTAGGGGTTATGGATCTGTTAAGCATTAAAAGATGAGGTTTAGGGCCTCTGAGAAACCCCTGAGTTGATACACACACGTGTGTGTGTGTGTGTGTGTGTGTGTGTGTGTGTGTGTGTGTGTGTGAGATTTATTCTTTTGCAGAGAATGCCTAACTCCTATTAGTAGCTAGAAAGGGGTTCATTTACCTCTAGGAAACTCTAGGAGTTACCTTTTATAAGGATTAGGCAAGCCCAACCTGCTTTCTGTGGGCCTGCTTTGTATAATAAAAAGGTAACTTGGAGACCTCAGATGTCTTGTCAGGCTTGAGCATTTTGGAGTTCAGTGTTGGAAGGACGTGTACTCCCGTCTTCCTGTACCCTCGATCAGCCAACACCATCTACTTTTGTTCTGTGTGTCTGCACTCCTTCTCAGGCTGTTCCTGGGAAGGTTCTGTGTGAAAAATAGGTGATATTGTTTGGCCGAATAGTATAGTATATGAATAGTGTAGAGATGTGAGTGGGAGAAAAGACCCCTAAAACTGTACAGCTCTTCTAGAATGCCATGTGGTACAGCATATGAGACAGAGTGCTCCCCTCCCGCTCTCTCTCTCTCTCTCTCTCTCTCTCACACACACACACTTTAATTCATGTCATGGGTTTTGCTTTTAACTGAGAGAAGTGAGAAAAATCAAGGTTAAGGATGCTGTGTTCTCTACCACGTAGAAGGAAAAAAAAAACCTGTGTATGTAAATGGAAGACTTCAAATCTCCTTGTCAATTTCCTATTTGTTGTTCGTTTAAATGATTTCTAAATCAGAAGAACTCAGAAGATCTGTTTTCCCATCAGTTCTGAGCCTAAGGAATTTGGAGATGGAGTTCTGAGCCAGGAAATGGTCCTGTTTTGAATTCAGAGGCTCTGAGGCTGTGCACATATGCCAGGCTTTTGATAGATTCCCAAAGATTCCACAAGGAATTTCAACTTCAGAGGTCAGACAGAATTCCTCAGAGGGGCACTCGGAGAATGACGAAAGTGGCCTGGGAGTTTTGTTATTCTTTGGAGAGAACTTACGCATCTGCTGACTTTGGTGACTTTGGTGACATGATCAGCTACATGCACCCACTCTTCTTGTGCAGACAATTCTTCCAGTGGGCACGAGCAGCCTTAGTTTAGAGACTGTTCTGCCTTTCCACATACTTGGCGTGGTGCAGCTCCAATTTCTGGAAGGCTCTGGAAGTTTCTCACCTTACATTTAGTTATTGTGTTGTCGTGCAGACCCAACTTTCAGAGTTAGATGGACCCCGTTGTGCAGCAGTTCTTGAGAGGTATTCATTTGGAAGATCCCTTAGATTGTTTTAGAGCCCTCATGATACGTCCTATCTATGTTTTAGCTGAGTGTGTGGACTAGCCTTCCATGCACGCTGCACCCCAAATTCCAACCTCAGAGGCCCTGAACCTTAACCTTCCCTTTATTTTCTCTTACCCTAAACCTGTTTCATATTCCAGATAGGGTGCTGGCTTCTGGGTTAAGACTTTTGTGAAGATGGTTTTCCAGGGAGGATAATGTTTGAAAGGGTCTTACAGAGCCATGTGTCTGCCTGTAGTGGCAAACTTTGTATGAAGTCTGGCTTATATCAAGGGCATTATGATACATAATAGCAATCCTTAGAGATCAGAGAACCTTGGGACTTATTAGTAATTGATGTATTTATTACTAACTAACTCACATTTCTGATATTTGACAACTTTTCATGACCAATTAAAACACACACACAGAGAGAGAGAGAGAGAGAGAGAGAGAGAGAATGATGATTTTAGTATTGAAATATAGGCTAGGCATGTAGGTCAATGATATTGTCCTTAACTGGTGTATGTGAGATTGGGGTTCCAGCCCTAACACCTCCATTCCCCTAAAGTTTTAAGCTGAATTTCATCAATGATGGAAACAGAACAGAAGTAATATATACCCCTAGTCTCAGAGGCTGTGATTTTCTTGCCCCTGAAGCCTTGTCAAAACCAGAAATACACCCTTGCCTGGATTTTCCCTTTAGTACTTTACTGACTGGCACCTCGCATTGTTTTCTCTGGTAGAGGGATACACTGACTCTGAGTCCAACAGCCAGGTGAGGAGGAGGCAGTTTCAGCTGGACAGTTCTGTTGTCTTGTCACCTAGAGCCTGGAACTTGTTATGGAAACCAAGTTGGCTTGACACTCACAGAGATCTCTCTATCTTCCTCTGCCTCCAGAATGCTGGGATCAAAGTCATGAGCCACCACAGCCTGCAAAAAAAAATCTGTTTTCATTATTTTCTGTTTGTACGTATGCCTATGTGTATGTGTGTTTGTGTGTCTGTCTGTGTGAGTGCCACGTGCATGTAGATGCTGGTGGAGACCAGAAGAGGGCATTGGGATCCCTAGAACTAGAGTTACAAGTATTTGTGAGCAACAGGTGCTGGTTGCTGGGAGCTGAATGCTGGTCCTCTGGAAGAGAAGCAAGTACTTTTAACTGCTGAACAATCTTTCCAGCCTGGAGTCAGTCATTGTTCCAAGGAGTGAAGATTATACTGCCCACTTTTGATGCTGTTTTCTCTCCACTGGTGGAGATCTGAAATGACCACCCACAGTGTAAGGCTCTGATTCCTTTTGCGTCTCTGGAGCCTGCCAGGGCATAGCTTCGTTCCTGGCCTGCCTGCAGACCCTGTGTGGTTTGAGGATTTTTGCTCAGTTTTCTACCTAGGAATATTTATATTGAAAACCCTCCGCATCTGTCTGTTGTTGGTAAAGTCATCAAAAAAGGAACAGAAATACGCAAACCACACAGGGGATGCAGGTTTGTGCTGGGCCCTGTGGATGCCAGCATGCCTCTTTGTATACATGCATATATATATATATATATATATATATATATATATATGTAAAATTTCATTATCATGAGGACTTTAGGAGAAGTAATGAAAGTCAAGAAGCTCCTTAAAAAAAATTGCTGTGTAAGTCTAAAGTAGGCATCATTTGCAGTAACTTAGTACTGCTCTGCAGTCAGAGATCCTGGAGCCTCTGACAACATGGAAGGTGATGTAGAGAGAAACAGGCAAAGACGGATGATGCACCCTTGTGATGCCTTGGGAAATGTTTCCTGGCCCTTCAGCTGCATTTCCCACTGTGCGTTACTATCGTTTTGATTTTGAAATACCGTCCACTCATCATGGTCATGTTGCTCCGACTGGATATTATTATTATTATTCTTCAGAACTTGGGTGAGGAGCCCCAGCTCAGGGAGGTTATATATTTTCATAGGAGGAAGCAGATCCTTCAGTTTGGTCATTTAGCCTGGAAAACATCCAGCAGTATTTTCTTATGTCTCAGGAAAGATGGGTATTTCATCAATTATTTATGTGAATTCCTGAGCAGTTTTGCAAAGTAAATGGGAAACAGTTCATCCACAGATGTTTTTTTTAACTACCGTGTTCTTCTTCAGTGAAAATCCGAAGACCAGAATTCTAGATTGTTCTGTAAGTGATATTTAGAAAATATGTCCACAGCATGACAATGATAACCCAGGATAGTTTCAGTTATCAGTATTTTTACTCTGGGGCTAGAAGACATTATCTTTGTCACAATAAAGACATTTCCTTTTAAAAAAAATAGTTGTTCTCACAATATTATTCAAGGTGCTGAATTTTCTCTTTTTGGTGTGCTGTGAACCAGCAAGAGTTTGTTGGTGATGAGGGTTGTTAAAGGTGACAAGGAAGTGGTTTTTGTTTTTGTTTTTGTTTTCCAGAGGTGCAATTTACTACAAGAAAAGGTGTGGACTGTGAAATTATCCCTCCAACTTTAGGATTTATGGGTTGGTGAGTAGAGGAGCAAATGTTTGTATTGCAGATACAAGTCTGAAGAACAGCCATGTTGTCAATAATTCCTACCAGCAAGTAGCACAAATTGATTAATACAGAGAAAGGTGCATTGTGTATCATATGCTTAAATGGCTGGCCCATTTGGACTGCAGAGAGTGTTACATTCAGCTAAAAATTCCAGTGAGCCGGGAAAACTAGTCAACTTGGGAAACAGATTCAGGAGGGCTAAATTTTGCAACACGAATTTCAGAGTTCAAGCAGCTACGTCAAAATCAAAGACTAGCGTGAAGAAGAAATATGGGCACAGCCCCCATGCCTTTCGCAAAGTCATAGAACAGATTGGGAGCATCTTTTGTAAGGATTTGAGATGAATGTGAGCTTTATGGGTAGGGGAAGAAATGGAAAGACTTTAATCAAAATCTAGAGGTTTACAAAAAAATCCCCCCTTTTATTTATTTATTTATTTAGAAATCTACATGTGTTTTGAATAATAAAAGGCTCTCCTTTCTCTGAATTTTGCTGGGCATTGAAAATAGCTAATCTATTTATCTGCACCCCTACCTGGCTCAAATGAGGCAGCCTTTAGCGATTCTTCTCTCGCCTCCGACGCCCATTTCAGTGTATTTTCTAAGCAGTCAGTACTTATTTACTTCGTGCAAAATTATTTCTGACTGGTAAGGGCCTCTCTATTACCCCCCCTCCCCTCCTTGTGGTGGTTTGAATGCAAGTTCCCCAGAGTCTGGGCCTTTGAATATTTGATCCCCAGTTGGTGGATGTTTGGGGAGGCTTAAGATGTGTATCCTTGCTGGAGGAGATGTGTCACTTTGGGGTTCACAGGACTTGTGCCATTTCAAGTTGGCTCTCTCTGTTTCCTGTTTGCAGTTGGCGTTATAAACTCTAATTTGTTCCTGCTGCCTTGCCTGGTGCCTGCTACCATGCTTCCCTGCTGTGATGGTGGCTGATCTATCCATCCCTCCTGAACCACAAGCCCCAAATCAACCCTTCCTTTATGAGTTGCTTCTGGTCATGCTTTTTAGCACAGCAGTAGAAATATAATTGATACACTGATCCAATTCTTCTCTCCTCTTAAAAGCAATCTACACTTGACTTCTTTGTACTCCTCTGTTTTCTTTCTTCTCAGTGATTTTGCTGGAATTCCTTCTCTGCCTCAGCACCCCATTTCCCTCTCCATATTCCTTAAGCATCTTCTTTTTTCTTTTTTTTTTTTTTGGTTTTTCGAGACAGGGTTTCTCAGTGTAGCTTCGCGCCTTTCCTGGAACTCACTTGGTAGCCCAGGCTGGCCTCGAACTCACAGAGATCCGCCTGCCTCTGCCTCCCGAGTGCTGGGATTAAAGGCGTGCGCCACCACCGCCTGGCAAGCATCTTCTTTTGACCATATTGTGTCTGTGACTTTCTTGTCTCTCTGCCCTCTTTGTTTTTATGGATGTAATCCATTCTGTTCTTTCATAGTGGTTTATTTTAAAAATTCTAAGCTATGGATAAATTCAAACCAACATATAGTGATGGAAAGCTACCTTTCAGGCAGTTTTTATTAATTTATCAATTGGGTTCAGTTCAAAACATCTTTCCTGTAGTTGCCCAGATGGGTCACTCTTCCCCATGGCTATAGACAGTCGTCTTCCTCCCTTGCCTCTTCAAATCCTACTTTATTTGGTAGACTTTAAGCTCTTACTATGGGACTCTAGATTGAGATTCCTACATTTCTGATAATGATAGAGGGCTTAGTACCTTCTTCTTAGCAACTGTGTCGACAGCTATGGAGGTTTGTGTGTAAAGTATACATCAACAAGTGTTGAAGACTTGGTCCCAAGTTGGTGGCACTCCTGAGAGGTCATGGAATCATGAGGGCTCTGATTTCATTGTGCTGAATGTCCTATTAGTGGGTGAGGCCTGGTGGGAGGGAGAAGGTTATAGGGAGGGTGTCTTAGTTCGGGTTTCTACTGCTGTGAAGAGACACCATGTCCATCGCTACTTTTTTTTTTTTAGATTTATTTATTTATTATGTATACAACACATATGACTGCAGGTCAGAGGAGGGCACCAGATCTCATTATAGATGGTTGTGAGCCACCATGTGGTTGCTGGGAATTGAACTCAGGACCTCTGGAAGAGCAGTCAGTGCTCTTAACCTCTGAGCCATCTCTCCAGCCCCAGCCATCACTACTTTTATAAAAGAAAATATTTATTTAGGTGGCTTACAGTTCAGAGGTTTAGTCCATTATCATCATGGTGGAACATGACGGCATGCAGGCAGACATAATTCTGGGAGGTAGCTGAGAGTTCTACATCTTGTGCAGGCAACAAGAATTGACCTGTCTCACTGGGTGTGGCTTGAGCATATATGAGACCTCAAAGCGCACCTCCACAGTGACACACCTACTCCAACAAGACCAAACCTCCTAATAGTGCCACTCCCTTTGGAGGGCCATTGTCGTTCAAACCACCACAGAGGGGTACTTGAAGGATATAGCTTGTTTTTGGCACCTTCCCTTCTTTTTCGTCCTCCTCTTTCTCTTCTTCTCCCAGCCCCCATCCTGGTCCCCTGCATCCTGGCTACTCTGAGCCAAACAGCTTTGCGTTTCGTTCTATTCTTCCACTGTGATGTTTCTGGCTTGACACAGGCCAAAGCAATGGGGCCCACTGACTGTGGCCTGAAACCTCTGAAATTGTGACCCAAACAAATGTTTATTCCCTTATTTATCTTGGATATTCTGTCATAATGATGAAAGCTAACAGAATAACATATCCACAGCCATTAAAAAAAAAAAAGCAAAACCAAAAACAAAACTTGTAGTCAGACTTCCTTTGGACTATCAGCTCCCAAATAATGACATGGAGTCTTCTTAAGTATGAAAGCTTGGCCTTAGCTTAGGATCAGCTCCCAAATAATGACATGGAGTCTTCTTATTAAGTATGAAAGCTTGGCCTTAGCTTAGGCTTGTTGCCAACTAGCTCTTAAATCTTAAATTAACTGTTTATATTAATCTACATCTGTCACTTGACTCCTTACCTCTCCTCCATATAGTAAGTTTGACTTCCTCTGTGTCTCACTGTCAAATCCCCCACACCAGATTCTAACCCAGAGTTTCTATTCCTGCCTGGAAGTCCCGCCTATTCTCTCCTGCCTAGCTATTGGCTATTCAGCTCTTTATCAAACCAATCAGAAGGTGCCTTGGCAGAGACATATCTCCACAGTGTATAAAAAGATTATCCTACAACAAAACTTGCCTGGTAGCAGGATAATATAGACAGGAGTTGCTGCGGTGTGTATGTTATGTCTATAATTCAGGCTCTACAATCACCATTGAATATATGCCCTGGGTAAAACACTGAACTCTCTGTTTCACACTGCATTCGTAGACATAATAGAACCCAACTCAAAGGGTTTTGTCAGGATTTTGTACTGGGCATACATCTAGTAAGTGTGTATTTCTCCTGTTCTTGCTTAGGTAGAGACTGCATAAGCTAGACCCACTAGAGGCTGGGAATGAGAGAAATAATGACACTTTCAGTGTGTCAAAGGACACATCACTCTTTTTTTTCTTTCTTTTTGTTTTTGTTTTGACAATGTCCCTGAACAATGTACAAGACCCGATGATGCCTCTTTGTAAGAAGCCAGGACATCTATTTTGGCTATGGCAACCATGTGATTTATTTGGGAGAAGGAAAGTGATGACCATTAAGAAGCCACTTGGATCTGATGGAGGTAATGGCCACTGAGAGGTCAGCTCCCTTGGGGAAAATTGGAGCCATTCAGCCTTTTAGAAAAGAGGAGGTTTATGCTTATTGCTCAAGTTCAGAAAAAAAAAAAGAAGAAAACAAACAACAAAAAAACCCCAAAAAAATCCCACCATTCCCTTTCTTCCCTCTCTGTTGTTTTTGGCAAGACTCAGCAAGTCTTTAACTCACAACTAACGCTGGGCCAGGTCTTCAAAGAGCCTCTGTGCTTTGCAGGCACTAGGGTTTTCAAACCCAGCAACAGCTCCGTTGGGGTGGAGCTTGGTGGGCAGGCACAGATGGATTTCTCTCATCTACTGTCCCACTTATCATGCAGCAAGGTCCTAACTTTGAGGAGATCTGTTTTTCCCAAAAACAGTCTGTTGAGGTGGCTGACACCTTGAGTAGTACATGTTTAAATGAGCCGCTCTGAAAGTGTCAGGGGTAGGGTGGGGTGGGAGGGGCTGGGCCCGTCTGCTTGCCTCATAATGAGGTGATGCTTTATTGTTTAAAGTCAAGTGCAGCTAGACAAGTTCACTAAATTCAGATAGAATTACGGTGGGGCAGAATGGCTTTCCATCACTTATGGGTTGTAACACCCACACCTTCCCTTTAGTGGGCACTTTCACTCTGAAATGGGCCTTGTTTGGAAAAGAGGTGAAGTCTCAGAAGGCTTTGTTTACTGAGGGGAGAAATGTAGATTTCTTCTTTTCTGTGTGACCACAGTTGACTTTGAACACTCTTATCTGTAACATTGGTGTCTGTTAGGATACAATAGGCTGTGGTTTACTATCCAAATTTCAGTGGATTAAGATATCAGGAATTTATTTCTCGCTCTTTCTGTAAGTCTATTGTAGATTAGAAGGAGGTCTGCTCGTCATTGACATTTAGGATTCTGGAGTGATGGAGGTTCCTTCTTTACCTGCTTCCTCTTTCACCACAGGGAGAAAGAACTTGGTGTCTGGACTCCTGCTGCTTCTTCCCATTGATGACACCTGCCTCTTCTGCTCATATTTCATGAGTCAACATGGCTACTCCTCACTTTGAAGTGACTGTAGACATTCTATCTTACAGTGAACCTAGAAGGAAGAAGAGAAATGTAAGTGAACGGCGCCATGATGCCCCCTTATCCACTAAGTATCACTAGTCTGTAAGGGGTCCTCTTTATTATGATGAGTGCTGTATGAATTTCAACTCCCAGACAGTCCAGACATTGCTAGAAGAGTGTTGTCACATGGCTCTACTCAAATCTCCATGAACTGAACTCCTCTGTCCTTGGGATTTTACAGTGTAGCATCTTCAAGGACTCCTGGTACTTTGAAATGCTTTCAGTGACAATGGTTATGATGAAAGTAATAGCTAAGAAATAACAACAACCACAAAAAATATGCATGAAGAGAGGTATGCCCCCGAAGTGGTGGCTTGATTTCTGCTTCATTTTTCCAGTATTTTAAAAGTGTCCTTCAAGTCATAATTAATAATAATGTTGTTGGGATTAGAGAACTGACTCAGAGGTTAAGAGCACATACTCTTGCAGTGGATCCAAGCTTGGTTCCCTGCACCCACATCGTGTGGTTCACAACTGTCTGTAACTCCAACTCTCTCTTCTGGCCTCCATGGACATCTCAATTCATGTTCAGATACTCAGACATAGACATAGACACAGACAGACACAGACAGACACAGACACAGACAGACACAGACACAGACAGACACAGACACAGACAGACACAGACACAGACAGACACAGACACAGACAGACATAGACACAGACAGACATAGACAGACACAGACACAGACAGACACAGACAGACAGAGACACAGACACAGACACAGATACACACAGACAGACACAGACACAGACAGACACACGCAGGCAGACCCAGACACAGACAGACATAGACACAGACACAGACAAACATAGACACAGACACAGACAGACAGACATGGACAGACACATACAGACATAGACACAGACACAGACACAGATACATACAGACATAGACAGACATGACATAGACATACCTCTAAAAGTAAAATAAATCTTAATGAAGAACAACACAGCTATGATTACTTTAGCACCTGATGAATAGGAATTAAGACGGAGAAAGTATAGAAAGAGTGGCTTTCTGAAGCTGAAGTCTTTAGTTCATCTTTTGAGATTTGAAGGTCATGACCATGCTCACTCCACTGGTAAAGTGCTGTTGCTATGATCACCAACATCACCATGCTCACCATGACCATTGCTGCATAATCACTACCTCCTGCATCATTACCACCAACACCACCAATAACGTGATTATCATCACCACCACCATCACTACTACCTTTGCTACCACCCACCACCATTGCCACTGACTCCAATACTGTTACCACCACCACCATTAACTCCAACACGAACACCTCCAATACCACTACCACCGCCACCATTTCACCCTCACTATTACCCTCACTGCCAGCACCACCATAACCACTTCCATTAATTCCAATACCATTACCATCATCAACATTACTACTACCTTCATAACTACCACCACTACCATAACCTTCAGTATCATTATTATCACCATCAACAGCATCACCATGACTACCACCACCACTGCTACTACTTCTGCCAATACATATCACCACCACCACCACCACCACCACATCTCTTACCCTGGAGAAAGAAGCCGAGGCTCAAAATGATACTTGAGCACCCAAATGTTCAGAAAGGGGCTGGATATTCTTGCAACACTATGCTGCGCAGGCTGGCCTTGAACTCTTAGGCTCACGCGATTCTCTTGCATTAGACTCCCAAGTACTTGGGATTATAGGCATACACTAACACATCTGGCTTCACTGTAGCACTTTTGTATGTCTTTCTTGCTCAGATTTCAGTGATGCTGTAAGTGATCCTGTACTGTTGAAAGCAGGTGATTCCCATCTCCCACTGAGTCACAGATGATTCCCATCTCCTACTGAGTCACAGAGACCAAGATCCAGCTGTAGCCTTGGCTGAGGTAAGTACAATGACATCATCTTCAACTCTTGCCTGTGACCCTTGTGGTTTTAACAGTCCATTGCAAGGCTCTCTGGCTTTGGAGCCTATAAACATCCTGGCTCACTTAGGAAATGGTGGCAAGTAGAGAGAGTCTGGCCAAGGGCTAAAGCCTAAGAGCTATACCCTTCCCCCTTTGAATATTCATAAAACAATGTCGTTACTAAATTAGCGGTCATGTTGAATATTTTTAAGGCATCCCATGTTTCCACCTCACATAACACATTTTATTTTTCTGTTGGGGATTTGGTCTCTGAAGTTTACTTCTTCATGGTCCAATATCACTAACAGAATTCTCTCTATCTTTCATCCGTCACCGTGAGAGGGACTATACAGCATCATTTTATGGAAAGAAACAAATATCACAAAATGAAAAGGCAATATTTAATGGCTAAAAAGCCCCCCCCCCAAGTCTCTTAAGAACACTACCTTCTGATGAATGAGAATGGGAAGTAATTAGGACTCAATGGATTAAAACAATGGACACCCACATTCTTTCTTCTATTTTATTACAAAATAACAATAAAACATAGTCTTCTAAGCAAGGTGGGGAGAGTGCCTACCAAACCCTTAAAGTGAGCCACAGACAAGTGCATTGGTGTGGCCTGAGGAAATATAGAGAGGAAATGAAAACTATTTATTTTACTGAACCACCCATCCCCCTGCAGATTGCCACAACTGTGCCCAGGACTGTAAGACGGATGCTACCCAGCAGGTTAGTTAGTTTTTGTTTATTTAGTTTCTGACTGTCAGCTTCAATTTGAGCTGTTTAAAACTGTAGCTCTTTGAATATGTTAAGAGAGTTTCTTGACTATAAAATGAGGCTGTCTCAGATTGTATTTTCAGATAAGAATGTTCTTAGCCTGATTATTTGAATAGGCAGATAATATTTTTATACCCTTTTTTGAAATTCCTTCAAACCTTTAGGTTGGTTAAGAATTGGATATGTTGTAGAGAGAAAGATCATCTATTTTGGTCATGCTAATTTGGAAAGTTCCACTGCACTGTTTTAGAATGAATTTCATAAGAAAACATTTTTATAGGCATTAATTTGGAAATCAGGGCTAGCTATTTTCATTTGAGGCTTCTGCCTCTGAGCTATGTGAATCAGAGCATGCTATTTAAGCATGTTGTGTTCAGTTTAATCGTTAGTGTTTTCCTTGTGGATGTAGAACTGTAGTACATATTTAACTTTTGCTGTGGCTTTATAAAGCGAGGGATATTTGAAATGCAACATATTACACCCAGATGGGGGATGCTTTGCTTAAGAGAGGCCCACAGTAGCTAGGTTATTGCAGTCTAGTTATTTGCTTTTGTGGTGCTGGAGATCAAACACAGGGTCTCATACAAACCAAATGAGTGCTCTACCCTAGTTACACCCACAGCCCTAACTCTTACATTTGAATGAGTCCCTCAGTACTGTGTTTCAACCTTGAGTTGAATAATTTTATGTGCTTTTCTAGTGCACAGCTGCAGACCTATTTTGTAGTAATTATAATTGCCATCATTTTACAGATGAAAAAATTGACAGTTGACACAAGAGACTTAACTTTCCCGAGAACCTCTCTAATGGTCAAGCCAAGACCCAGGATGCTCCCATGATGCCAGGCTGGGAGTTAACAACAAAGGTGGGAATTGTCTCTTACAATTGACAGTAGCCTAGATGTGTGTGTATATATATATATATATATATATATATATATATATAGATATAGATATAGATATAGATATAGATATAGATATAGATATGTATGCATGTCAAGGTGTTTGTTTGTAGATGCTCAAACCCAGCGCTTGCTCTACCACTGAACTACATCCTCAGCCAGTCCAAGGTATTAAATCATTGCTTTAAGCTCCTAGGACAGAAGGTTCAATGTGCAAGTGTGAGGCTTGAGTTTCTCCATGGTGAAAATCCTTCCAGAAAACAGTGGGGGTTCCAGCCAGCTTCCCATAGAAAAGCTAGTATGGGCACATTCCCAACGCTGTTCCCAGGATACCTCACAGAGGTCCCTCCCCAAAATTACAAAGTCTGGGATAGATCCCATCTTTATTAATATTTTTAAATAGTTGCTTTGATTTCTTCCTAAGCCATATCAAGTTCAAAGTCACAGTGAGGGTGGGAGCAGCTAACGTTGAAATGGCCTGAATGTTTAATGTAGCCTCGGAGCGGAAATTGTTCTCAGAGTTTGGAAGCAGACAGAATATTCATAGAAATTTGAGTACAGGATACCAAGGCAGCGTCAAAACAGTATTCCATACATATTTACTGTTTTTAAACATCAGCTTTTCAAGGCTGGTTAAAGAAAAAGGAAGAGAGAGGAGTGGATTAGACTTCCTCTGTCTTGAGACAGGTCTCTAACACTGCCTTCCCTTTTTTCTTGGGAGAGGGAGGATTGTCTTTTCAGGACTTAGCATTTTGGGAAGGGGGTAGTGGTGGCAGTGATGGGGTGTAGCCCTCTAGATTTTGGAAAACCATCGTCGACTCAGCATGGAACCCGTTTTTTCCGTGTTGTGCTTGAAACAGAAAATTTAGAGAAATCTATAAACAAGCACTTGGGTAGTATTTTGCAAGAGTGACACCACTTGCTTTGTCCTTCTGATGTAGACAGTGATAGACGGTGGTGGAAATCATTTCAAGATTACAGAATTGTATTTTAAAACTGAAGGGTTCAAAAACTGATGACCTAAATCTTTCTCCAAGAATTAGCAAATCTCCCATTTTGCCCCCTAGGAATGCTCCTCATCTGTAGTTAATCTTAGAATTAACATGTAGCAAATTACTGCCATGGTGCCTTCAGCAAGGAATGTGCCTGGTGGCTCGGTTGATTAGAACCCTGCGCTAATGAGGTCACAGGTTCAGTCCCCAGGAGACAAATTCACCTCACTCTGGTCTCCCTTCTGAACCCCAACCTGGTCTCCAAGTGGACAAGAGTGGACAAGTGGGCTTCTGGGGGAAGAATCAGCACAACATGTGTGTGTGTGTGTGTGTGTGTGTGTGTGTGTGTGTGTGTGTGTGTGTGTGTTTGTGTGGTGTTTGTCTTCCATGGGAAAAATAGCTCAAAGCAGATACATTAAATTAATTTGGAGTATTTCAGTGATCCTTTAGGATAACCCTAGTGGCTGCAAAGACTTCTTGCAGACAGTGCCAGGTGTCTCATTTCCTGGGTGTCTGTTTCTTGCTGGGGTAATTGATTGATGTGTGTTAGAGGGGAGAGCCATCTAGGGGCTGGAGGTTGGGGGCTGCATACTCAGAAGGATCTCTAGAACGGGTTGAGTTGTCACTGGTCACTTATGCAAAAGATGGATCACCAGGTCTTCCATTTAATATAGGCACTCGTGCAACACATGGGGTGGTCTCTCTCCCAGCCAGGCTTCCCTTACCATTTACGTCTAGCCTGCAGGAGGAAGACACTCTCATTTACAGATTCTTTCCATGTTTCATTTCCAACCCCACTTCAGGTATCATCTTTTAGGTCCTGTTCCATGGATAACTCTCATTCAGTTGTGACTGGATGCATTGCTATCCTCTGAGGCTGTTTGCTGGACTTCACGAGACTTCCTTCCCTCACTAATAATTCCTAGTGGCTTTTCATTGAATGGTTTTCCCTAAGTCTGTCTTTGTTTTGAGATGAGGACACCCTGTGCTGCTGAGGTTGTCCTTAAATTTCTCCTAGTATTGTACTCAAAAGATTCTCTCATCTCAGCCTCTGCCTTCTTAAGCTCATACCCTAAATGTACAACACAACATCTGGCCTAAAAAATAATTTAAAATTTTTAGCAATAGTGCGCCTCTCACCTAGCAGAGTGTATTGTGTACAGTAGGTATATTTAGCCTCCATTTTATAGGCTATGGTAAGGATTAGTTCTATTTGAAACCTACAAAGTGAAGTGCAAGGATGTGGCTCAAATGTGTGACCTGGTAGGGTGAGAATCAGAAGGACAGATAGAGGGTACAAACTGAGCACTAGGGTACTCTTTGCCAGACAATGGATGGAGAAAGATGCGAGTGGGGAAAGGGAGATGGGTCCACAGCGGAAAGACTGATGGCTTTTGGAGCATCAAGGGAAAGACATGAGGTTAGAGGCAACATTGGGGCTGGCAACTGGCCAGTAGATCCATCAGAAAGGGAAGGAAGACAAGAAGCCAACAGACTGGGAGGTGTGCAAGGCAGGGCATCTTTCAGAACCAAGTAAGAAGGGGAAAAAAAAAAAAACCAACCCAATGCTTCTCTCAAGATCTACTCAGTCCCAGCATGTCCAGGGCAGTAGGAATGTTCATGGGCAAAAAGGTAGGGTTGAGGTAGAGCCCAATAGTAAAGAGCTTAGCAGGAATGAGGTCCTGGGTTTCATCCCAGCATACAAACATCTTATCAAACCCCACAATAACAGCAATAGCAATAGCAGCAGCAGCAGCAGCAGCAGCAGCAGCAGCAGCAGCAGCAGCAGCAGAAATCATAACAGGAAATGGAGGCCACCGAAGACAGGCATGGTCCCCTGGCCAAAGCAAATCTGTGTTTTCTAGAAAGTGCTTAGAGCAACATACCCTAGAAAGGCATGGAAAATAGATGGGTAATTAAAGATGCAGTTGTGCACTCAGATTATCCCATCATCATAACATTGTTCACATGAAGTGGTATACAAGGTGTTAGAGCACGGGTAATCTATGTGCTGTATGTTGTATGTGCTATCCTTGAATGTAGTATGTGCTGTGCATGTACTGGTGGTCTCAAGAGCATGGTAATGTGGTAGGACAGGGAGTCATGCTCACCTTTGCTTTTATTCACCATTTAAAGTATTACAATATGTAGTGCTTTTCTAATTTGAAAATAAAGGAAAAAAATTAGAGAATTAAAAAAAAGATCTATATTGTCTCTCATCCTCTACTCTCAAGTGGAAATTCGTTAAGTAATGGAACTGAGTCCTGAGCTGTCATGCAACCCCTGCCAGCTGGTGATGGAGTCCCGTGGAACAACCTGAGTATCATACCTGGCCCCACAGAACACTGAACTTGTAGCTCTCTTACACATAGATGGCATGGGAACATGAGATGACCTGGGAAGTTGTATATCCTTAGCAGGCAGGTCGCACCAACATGTCGGCTGTTTCTATGAGATGAGAGCCAACAGCCTTTTAGACCAGGTATGGGTGGGCGTGAAGGAGGTTAACCACAAGGAAGGAACTTGAACTTGGACGAGAGGAACAGGGGAGAACTATCTTCTGATCTGGTTCAAAGGTGGCCAAGGGTAGTGGATGAAACCAAGTGACTAGGGTTTGTGTTGTTTTGTCTCAGATGTGAGCTTTAAAGGCAATGCTCTTTTTTTTTTTTTTTTCCCTTTCATTAGAGACAGGGTCTTGCTGTGTGACCTAGGCTGGCCTGGGACTGGCAGTCCTTTTGCCTCAGCATCTGCAACAGCTGGGGCAATACTGTTCATTACTCAGGTAAGGCACAACTCATTTCCTGAGTCATTCACATGGTGCAGGGGCCTAGAGACCAATAAGGAGCGATGCTGAGATGACTGCCCTTCTCCTGAATCGAGGAGCTGGATGGCTCACAAGGGACCAACAGAGAGAGAGAGAGAGAGAGAGAGCATCTTCATTCATGGCCACGGCAGCCCTGAAGGAAATCCCTTGGATCACGCTTGGGAAAATCCACACCTAGAAATCACAGCAGGTCTTTCTGAGTCACAATGGGAAAGGAAGAGGCCATCAGGACACATGGGTATCCAGGAAAGGGGTGGAGTGGGCATTGGATCTGGATGCCACATGGCAGGCAAGGTTCTCAGGTGAGGGGACGAGTGACATTCAACATGGTTTCTTCTCAGGAGTTCGATTTTTATCCAGGGAGCAAAGGTGTGCTTAGAAATCCACTTGTATCTCACTTTAGTTTTAACCTTCAAGTTGGACATCTGTTAATAATAGACAGATCATTGCATTTAGATTCATTTTTGTGGGAAGACCCAGGTCCAGTGGTGAGAACAGTGTGGTGTTTAGCCTTGTAGCTGAAGGTGGAGGGCCTCCCTCCATGGCCCTTAATGAAGTATTTTGACAAATGGCACCTGACCCATGCCCTCCTTACCACCCAGCAGGCTAGCCTAGGTAGGTATTCACATTCCTTCAGGATGTTCTTTAAAGTATGAAAGACACACCTGGAACACATCACCACGAGCACTCCTGGACCACATGTCTCAGTTCTGGCAAACTTTCTCAGAGTTGAGTCCCCAGTGGCCACACTGGAAATTGGAAATTGTTTAGAATCCTTCTGTTGGCTTCAGAGGACCTGGCTGTGAAAGTCTAGTGAACAGGAAGGCATTTGTAAATAACTAAGACCTCTCCCATTATCACCTGGAGGCAGCCAGCTTGGGGTGGTGTATGCTCACTGGGCAGACAGGAAATCACCTTCTAATCTTCCTCCATGGCCTGAATATTCCCAGCAGACTTGATCGGGGCTCTAAAGTTCTGATGCTGGGGCCCAGGCCAAGTGGATCAATGGGAATTTCACCTACCCCCATTCCAACACAAGTTAGAAGCTGTGATGATTTTGGATTGAACTATCTGACCAGAGATATGCACCATCTTGGGACTGTCAACCTCCCTTTGTGCCTTTGTATGAGTAACTGCTGTGGCCTAGAGGATCGAGTCTCATTTTCTGAAGTTCTGAAGTGTGTCAGCATTTTGTGACACACACATGCCATACAGACCAGTTAGTTTAGATATCTAACCATGTCTGCCTTTTCTGATAGGGTCCCACTGGGAAACTCATGGGGCAACCAACTCCTTGCAGTTTAATTGTCCAAGTGTAGAATGTAGTACCCTTTGTCTGAGTTCAAATTGGAGGACCACAGTCGGAGGGTCTGCTTCTCTGTTAGATGTTAGGCTATGAACTTGGTATTTGAAATCACCTTGGGAGTTTGAGGCAGGTGAATGTTGGCTATGGCACTGGGCAGATCTGGATTCCTCAGTCTCTTTCTACACTCCTGCCCTAGGACTTTGGAGTAGAGTTCTTTAAAGCTCACATCACATGTCTTTCACATGGGGGTGATATCATCTACCCTGTAATATAGTGGAGGGTTAAAAAGGCTTCTTTACTCTTTTTTGGTGGGTGGTGGTGTTGAGACAGAGTTTCTCTGTGCAACAGCCCTGGCTGTCCTAGAATTTGCTTTGTAGACCAGGCTGGCTTTGAACTCACAGAGATCCTCCTGCCTCTGCCTCCCAAGTGCTGGGATTAAGGGCGTGCACCACCACCGCCGCCTGGCTCCTTTACTTTTGATAACAGGATGACTCCTTCCTTGATAACAGGATGAGCATTCTTCAGCTAGTGTCCCACTCACTTGCTGTGAGCAGGACATGCAGAGGCTTATGATGACATTCCTGTCTGATTTGTGCTAAGTTGACTTCTTTATTTTTTAAAACTTTTTATTGATTCTTTGTGAATTTCTTATCACGCACTCCAATCCCACTCATCTCCCTGTCCCTCTATATCTGCCCTCCGCCCTTGCAATCTCCCCCTAAAAGAAAACAAAAAAAATAAAAATGATAAAGAAAATTTAAAAAAAAGAAAATGAAACAATAACAAAAAGCAACAACAGCAGCAGCAGCAGCAACAAAAACAACAACCCATCTTGCCGTGGAAGCTGCAGTGTGTCATGGTATGTCACCCTGTCCACCCTTTTGCCCAAACAGCTTTACTCGAAAATGTTTGTTGTAATGAATCTTTGGTCTGCTTCGAGGCCTCTGGCTTCTGCTAGACTATCAATACCGGATCCTTACCACCGGGATCCTTCTCAGATATCCTGTTGTTGCCCCGTGTCATGGAGATCCTGCAGCCTTGGTTCTGCAGGACGGCCCCCTTCACATGCCCCAGCAGTTCTTAGATGGGGTAGATGTTGGGGGAGGGGAGTTGACTCAAAGCACTGGATCCGGCCCGGGTGGAAGCTGAGTTGGTCAGCCCACCTGCTCGCCTATGCCCCTGCCACCAGGGCCAGCTCTCTTGATTTGCCCAGGTGAGGGGCAGGCCCAGCTCTCCTGCCTGTGGTAGCTGGCAAGGGGCAGAACTGTCTCTCTGACACTCACGCCATTGAGGCAGCTCTCCTGTACCCACACCACCAGGGCCAGCTCTCCAGCACTGCCCTGGCAAGGGATGGTGCCGGCTCACCTGAGTGCCAAAGCCCATAAGGGGTGAGGCCGGATCTCCCATTCTCACACCCTTGGTATGTGAGAATAACTCTCCTGTGCCCATGCCACGAGGGCCAGCTCTTCTGTACTGCCCAGACGAGGTGTGGGACCTACCTGCTCTCCCAAGTGCTGCAGTTAGCGATTGGGGGATGAGGACTTCTTACTATAAAATGGAGAAAAAGAAACTTGTAGTACCTTAAACGATGAGCTTTCAAAAAGTCTTCGTTGGGCATCAAATGCAAAGAGTAGTCTTATTAAAAAGTAAGTTCTTATAAATGAAGCATCATTCATCAAATATTTACATGTAACAGCTAGAGAAGCCAGCACAGCAGTTAGCAGGCCTAGGGACATTTCCCATGTGCGCCACAGGATGGCATAGACAGGGAAGACCCTTTCGTTTTGTGTCATGGTTTTTGGCTCCAACATGAGCAGTGGCTGGTAGAGTTTTTGCTCTGGAACCTGTCAGGACTCCCACGTAGCTGGCCCTTGTAGGAGTCTCCCCTTGAAGTCTACAGGGGTTCTTTGAATGGAAAACATGCAAATCAGAATCAGGCCTGATGTAATCTTGGAATGAGGGATTGCTCACCCAAATATTAGCTTTTTAGCCCGGAAACTGGGTTTTGATCATGAGATAAAAGAATTCTTCCTTCCCCTCGGAAAGGCACAGTACACCAACAACCAAAGCATCACCGTGCGTGCACCCAGGAGAGGATAAGCCAGCTAATTACTGAAGAGACCTAATTAGGCCTCAGATAGACAGTGTGGGGCTCTGTTTTTTACCTTAAACATACCAATCGAATAAACATCCCCAATTCCAGGGCAACTTGCTAAATGAAAAAAAAAAAAAAAAAAGACATGTTACTCTTTGGATATATCACTCATCCAACGTGGTAATTTAGAAAAATATATCTATTAGAGACAGTTAGAGATACATATTTTTTTTTTGGTTGGAAATGCAGTCACCGATGAAGCACAAAGCTGCAATTTGTAGACAAGTTAAGTAAATTAAATCACTCACTGTCTTTTTCCCCCCTTCCTTCAATGGCTTTAAAAGTTAAAGGTAATTTGCAAAGAAAATGCTCAGTTTGAATTGGTTTGTAATATCTGTTAATGATCTTGAAAAAAAAAATCCACATACTCACAGTTCTCTCCCCAAGGGAACTCCAGTGTGCTATTGGGAAAAATTTCCAAAGTCTGAAATGTCATTAGCTAGTTATTTCCTTGAAGTAAAAAGCCCTGAAAAAAATTTTTTATATAAGGTATACAGGTGCACAGGACAATCACTCTGATGAATAATGTCTGTGTTTTTCATAATGTTTCATATCTAAAAACACAGCAATTGAAAGTCACGCTTTCTAAACTCCAGAGCTGCTTTTTTTTTTTTTTTTTTGTTAGCTCGGTGGAGTCATACCTTCTGTTTATTTCACACGTATATTGAGTTCTTCCATATATTTATAGATTGTTGATGTAAAAACAGTAGTGTTAGGAACAATTTTGATTATATTCCTTGCATTTACCTTTTGGAAACACATGGCGTAGCCTAAATACAGGCCTACAGGTGCTGCCTCCCAAGGTTAAAGACAATAGCCTGCTTCAGTGTAGCATCCTGCATCCAGCCAGGTGCCTGGAGTGGAGGCGCAAACACCAAGCAGACTGGAGAGCTGTTCAGTGTTAGGTAGCAGGACTGTGAAACACTATACCAAGGGGAACATTTCCCCTTGACCCCCGCCTGGGGGTGGGCTTTTACCTGGGTGCACAGGAGGCTCTGCAATGCGATGCTTGCTCTGTGTAATTGCAGATGCAGCCCTGGATACTGGAGCCAGCTTTTCGGGGGAGGAGCTGGATCATACTGTGACTGTATTGTTCCCCACACTGTGACTTGTTGATGTATACATTATACACACCAAATAAGAAAATGCTTTGTATGTAGTCTATATGTATTAGTTTTTAATCCCACTTTCCATACTGAGACTAGAAACACAGGAAGGAGCCTCTAGCTCTGTATTTTTTGTTTAAGTCTAACATTTTGTTACATATATATATATATATATACATATATATATACTTAGTTTTTAAGTATAACATTTTTTATTCATTCTTTGAGAATTTCATAAATACATACAATTTATTTTGATATTAGTCCCATGCTCTTCCCCCTAACTCTGTCCACATCTGCCCACCTCTGTTCTCCCAAGTCCTCTTTTTATTTATTTATTTTTAAAAAACCAGATGATTCCAATTTGTGCTATTTACGTACTCATGGGTGTGGTGCCATCCACCGGAGCATGGTAGACCTACCTGGGGTCACACCCTTAAAGGAAATTGACTCTTCCTCCGCCTAGCAGCTGCCAACAGTCAATAGCTCCACGTGAGAATGTGAACTAGCTTGGACTTGTGCAGGCGACTACAGGCGCTGTGAGTGTGTGCACAGTGACCCTGGTCCCGTCGTGTCCACAAGCATTGTTCTGCTCTTGTCCTTTCTGACCTCTAGCTCTTAAAATCTTCCTCTCGCCGGGCGGTGGTGGCGCACGCCTTTAATCCCAGCACTCGGGAGGCAGAGCCAGGCGGATCTCTGTGAGTTCAAGGCCAGCCTGGGCTACAGAGTGAGTTCCAGGAGAGGCGCAAAGCTACACAGAGAAACCCTGTCTCGAAACACCAAACAAAACCAAACAAAAAAAAAAACCACTTCCTCTCCCCCTTTGCAAGATGGCCTCTCAGTCTTCACGGAGGGACGTGGTACAGATGTCCCATTTATGGCTGACCACTCCACTGACTTTGACCAATTGTGAGTTTCTGTGTCCATGGCTGCTCTATTGTCATTATTATTATTATTATTATTATTATTACATTGGATCTTTCTCTCTCTCTCCCCCTCCTCCCTCCCCCTCTTTCCCTTAATGTATTACTTCTTAGCTCATTGCAAGGCGTTCCCTCCCTCTGAGTCTGGCATGAATCCATTCTCCCTGTTTCCTATCTATTTCACACACATGTTGAGTGACATCATGAAGCAAAAAGAACATTTGGAATGTTTAAATTAGGGCTTCATTGGAGCTCCACATATGGAAGATGTGAAGAGCATGAATGTGGGACTCGGTACATTGATCTGGAGTTAACACATTCCATAACCACGCCTACCCATGGCAGGCCAAGAAAGATCACATGACAGATACTCCCAATGGCTCCTATGATGCAATCCCATCTTCTTTCCCAAAGGTACCCACATCCTGATTTTTGATCCCAGGGATTTGTTTTGCTTTATTTATTTATTTTTCTTGAACTTCATATAAGTGGAACCACACAGCAGATACTTACTTACTTTTTAAAGTTATTTTGCCATGGTACAGATTTTTAATGTGGGACAGGTATTCATCTGTGTTTGGCTTTCTTCTCTCAGCATTACGTTGGCTATAATTACAGTGTATTTTCTTCATAAAATTTCACATACTGCACAGTTTATCTATCTTACCCTTTATGAATGTTTTGGTTGTTTTGAGTTCTAAATGATTTCACAGAGCTCTGCTGTAAGTTTTCCTGAGTTCATCTTGCTGAGTGTGCGCATGCATTATGTTTATAGTCTGTATTTACGCCGAATGGGAAATTGCTAAATTGTAGGGCAGAACTGTTTGATGGTAATATATAATGCTGAGTATGAGTACCTTTCCAAAGGGACTGTGTCAGTCTCGAGCAGTGAATGTAGTTGCTCCCCAGCCCAGCTCATGCTTACTAGTCATTCTGGTGGCATGAAGTAAGTAGACTGGCATTGTGAGCTTAGTTCAATTTCCTGGTTTTATTTTTTTCAGACAGGGTTTCTCTGTGTAGCTCTGGCTATACTGGAACTTGCTCTGTAGACCAGGTTGGCCTCTAACTCAGAGATCTCCTTGTCTCTACCTCTTGAGTTTTGGGATTAAAGGTGTACACCACCACCGGATCAGCAATTTCCTGGATTCTTAAAAAAAATTGGGCATCTTTTTCAGGTCTACTGGGCATTTGAGTGTTCCCTTTTATGAACACTATTCTCAAGTTGCCTGCTTGGGGTGTGTGTGTGTGTGTGTGTGTGTGTGTGTGTGTGTGTGCATGGATGTACCCATGCATATGCATGTACCCATGCATGTGCATGTGGTAACTAGGACATTGGGTGTCCATTTCTCTTCTTATCTGCCTGTAACATGAATCTTAAAAGGTCTTATTAATAAAAACAAACCTGGAGCCAGGTATTGGGGGTGAATGCTGAAAGATCAGAGAAGCAGAACAAGCCACAGATAACCTCACTTTGCTAACTTCTCAGCTGATCCTGTTTCTGCAAACTGGAAGCCTCTGAGTCCTCATCCAAATGGATCTCAGCTGAACTGCTGCTGAAAGTCTAAAATCTTAAAAGCCTCTAGTTCCTGGTTTCCATGTCTTATATACCTTTCTGCTTCCTGCCATCACTTCCTGGGATTAAAGGTGTGTGTCACCATGCCTGGCAGTTCCCAGTGTAGCCTTGAACTCACAGAGATCCCAATGGATCTCTGCCTCTGGAATGCTAGGATTAAAGTTGTGTGCTACCACTGCCTAACCTCTATGTTTAATATAGTGGCTGTTCTGTTCTCTCACCTCCAGATAAGTTTATTGGGGTGCACAATATATCAACCACATTTGCCTCATTCCCTTGAGACAGGGTGTCACACTTGACCTTAAGCTCACTGTTTTGGCTAGATTGTCTCCTCAGTGTCTCCAGAAATCCACCTGACTTTGCCCCTACTATACCAAGGCACGGAAGGCAGTGGGGATTCAAATTTAGGTTTTTATGCTTGTGGGGCATGCACTCTTACCCACTGAACCATTGCTCCAGCCCAGACTGCTTATTTTATATTGAATTTTCATGCATACATTTTATGTATAAATCTTTTATGTGTTCAAGTGTTGGGAATGTTACAAGTCTTCTGAACTTGACCCATCACTTTCTTTATGGTTTCTGTGGATGGCTAATTTCTTTCTAGTTGACACTTTGGTTATCTTGAGAGAGAGTTTTTCTTATCCCAAGGCCATGGAAATATCCTAATGGTATTTTCTAGTAAGTTTGCTGTTTTATGTTTTATATTTAAATCCACAGTCTACATGGCCTCCATTTTCCCCTCTCTGCCTCCATTCTTCCCTACCTCTTCATTCTCTTTTTTTTCCTCCCGTGTCTTTCTGTCTTGTGACCAAGATTGAACCCAAGGATTTTGTGACTGCCAGAATGTTCTGCACCCCGGGGTTGTATTCCTGGCCGACAGCACTGATCAAGTTGGCCCTTCTGTTATGAGTATCTGCTTCTGCCCCATTCATTGGAAAGCCCTCCTTCTTCCATGCTTTGTGTTGACATCTTTACCCTACGTGAAACACTTCTTTTGTGCACAGTGATGATATGCCCTTTTCTCTTCATCCCACCAGTGTGACAAATTATTCAGTGGGTTTCCCTCACATTTTTAAATTCCTTGACAATTTCATACTCGTTACAATGACTTTTAGTCATTTTTTATGCCCCATCCCAGTCCCTCTCCTGCTAGAACTTATCTTGTATTCGACACAGCCTCTGCCTACTTTCATATCTTTTTTCCCCCCAGTAGGTTTTTGAATGTTAACCAATCTTGTATTTGGGATTAAACCCAACTTGGCTGTGGCATTTTATTTTACACACTGTTGTGTACATTTTCTTCATTTCTGTAATATGTACTTTTGTAACAATGCTTGTGAATTAAGTGTGACTACAATTCCCCTTAATGTCCTCTTCCATGGTGTCTTCGAGTTCAGCTTGTAAACCGAGAGGTGTATTTTCTTCAGATTTCATTCAATGTGAACACATTGGGAAGGCTAATAATTTGACAGAGCAATTAAACGTGTGTGCAGAGTGGCCTGAGCACTCACCACGGCTGGCTCTGCATAAGTTTTGCATAGGAAAGTAAATAGAACTGGACTGTTTGCTGAGGTTCTGAACAGCACTTAACAGGATCTTCATGGGTCCAAGGCTCGAATTAGTTACTCCATTTTGATTTTGGAAGCCACGATGGATGGCCATGTGGGTTTTTAAGAAAAACCTGTGACAGGAGAAGCCTCCTGGGGCAAGTGATGACAATCACATGGTCCTCACCATGAATCTTCTTCAAAGCTGGTTTTACCTCTGACTTTTGACCCTTCAGGCATTGCTCCTGAGAAATATTTTTTTAGTTTTAAAACTGGCTCCAGTCCTATTCCAAGTAGCTCTCCTTCCTGACTTGCTGTCTTTTTAGTGCAGGGCCAACCTGTCATCACAAACAGCCTGGACTCTGAACTGGACAGCTGACCATCTTAACCCCTTGCTGAAAACTGGGAGGCGTCTTTGTATTGCTTTGCAGTGTGAATGTGGGCTTGGCACAGGTCCACCTGTTATTTCAGTCTGTGGGGGCTGCTTCCCCACAGACCTTAGACTAGATGATTTGGTGTTCTGTGCTGCTGAGGATCAAAGCCACGACCTTCTGCCTGCCGGGCAAGTGCTCTGCCTCTAAGCTACGCTCTTGGCCCTGGGCTGGATAATTTATAAATAAAAGAAATGTATTGCTCATAGTTTGGGGAGAGGGGGAAGCCCAAGATTAAGGTGCCAACAGTTATGGTGTCCTGTTAGGACCGTAGAAATGGTGTCTTGTTGCTGCATTCTTGCATGGTGGAAGACGCAGAGAGCCAGGTTGTGCCTTATTCTAAAAATGAGGGCACTGTTCTCATTCATGAAGGTGGAGGGCCCATGATTTCATCACTACCCAGTCCATACCTCTTAACAACATCACACTCGCTATTGGCAAAACCACTATCCTAATTAATTTCCCTTGCCAACTTCACACAGCCTAGAGTAACCCGGGAAGAGGGAACGATAATTGAAGTATTGCTGCAATCACATTGGCCCATGGCCATATCTGTGAGAGATTATTTCAATTGATTGCTGTGGGAGGGTCCAGCCCACTGTGGCCTGCCCCATCCCTGGGCAGGTGGGCCTTGGCTATATAAGAAAGCCAGCTAAACATGAGTCTAAGAGTGAGCCCAGTGAGCAGCATTCCTCGATAATTCCTGCTTCAGTTCCTGCCCTGGCTTCCCCCAGTGATGGACTGTGACCTGTATGTGTAAGGTGAAATAAACCCTTTCCTCTCCTTAGTTGCTTTTGGTCATGGCGTGTATTACAGCAAGAGAAAGCAAACGTCAGCAACCACCTCATGGTTTTCAGTAAGAGATGAACTTGACAGACTTCCCTTTCAGAGCGAACAGTTGAATGCCTGAGAAAGGATGGCTTAGCATTCAGACATCCCACTCACAGCCCAGGCTATACGTAACAGCAGACTGACTGTGTACTAGTGTAAAGCAGGAACCTGAGAGAGGACACCAATATTTGGACTACAGCACCTGGCTATGGCTTGTCTTTGCAGCTTGCTTTCTCAGCTACTCTAGGTTTTGGTTGATCACTCTCTCACTCTACTGTGGCCAGCTCTGTCTGCGCACCAGGGTCCCGAGTGTCTCAGCTTCTGTTCCCGCTGATCTTTCTACCTGAAACAAACCATCTATGTATTTCTCTTGGATAATCCACTCTTTAATAATAAGCTCAGGCTAGACAACCTTGACCTCACCCAGCTGGAGCATTTGGCTCTTGTTTCTGCCTGAGGTTTTGTCTGTGCGAGTAGATGGATGGGGATCTGTTTTGCGGCAGAGCGCAGGCCCCAGTGATCTGTGGGAATCTGGAACTTTATGTGTGTGTGTGTGTGTGGGGTGGTGGTGGCGGGGGTAGGTGCTCAACTAACATTTATAGATCCACACAGCACGAACAATAGCAACCAGCTGACAGCTCTGAGTTTCATTTTGTTTCTTTTTAGAAGACCGGAGTAGACGGAAGAGGTCATAGAGGCACAGTCTCCATGGAGGTTTGAGGCCAAGGCTGGGGGAAATCTGTAGCTCAATGCTCTCCCTGTGTGACGGAGCACAGTCCAGCTATTAAAGTCCTCTTGTGATGGATGCCACCTTTGATTGAATAGATTAGCAACAGGGAATCTTCTGTGAAGGTAGATTTCTCCAGAGCAATTTAAAAATTCAAACAACAACAACAACAAAAAATCTGGCTTAAAAGGAAAATTGAACAAGATCCTGCCCCTCTCTCTTATTAATAAAAGAGTTTACACAGAAACTCTTTAAGAGGGTGCGTGAGGGATTCACAAGGATCATTAGAGTCTACTAGACATTCACTTTCACTGTGTAAAATTGGCTGTGTCCTCAAGATGGTATCACATAAAAATGAGCTTTCTGGGACTCTTCTCTGTGAATGGGTCCTGGCTGCACAGTGGGGCCATTCATTTATTTGGCCCATTTATTGCAAGTACATTCTAAATTTGGCCTTAATTATTTTTTCCTTTCACAAAAATATTTTGTGGGATCTTTTTGAACCCTGACTACTTCCTTCTTGCCCCCTTAAAACAGAAGCCAGGAGTGTTATTTTTGTTCTCTTCTAATTAAAATAATTGCTCGGTTCCTTTTAACTAGCTTCATGCGGTTATTAGCCTAATACATGGATGGGTGCCACGGGGTGCTTGATGAAAAGTGAGCACGCAGCTTCACACGAGAAAGAGCCCGTGGTGCCAGGGAGAATGATTTTTCTTTCAGCCGGCATTTCAGAAGGGCCTTTCGTAAACCTGTCCTCCCACACCCACGTCGAAGACTATTGAGGGAAAGAATGGTCCTGTCTCTCTCTGAAGGTGTACAGCCAACACAGTCCGATCTGAAGAGGACCACTTGATAGGCTGAGCACGGCACAAAGACCTGGGTCTGGCTTTAATCTCTACCTCCCCCCCCCCCCCCCGCCCCCTGCTTTGTCTTTCAGAATAACTGCCATGGAAGGATGGTCCCCTTGCCAATTGGCACTTATCAAAGGACACGGAAGGAGAGGGACAGAGTGCCTAGATGTGAGCCTTCATCAAGTGTTCTGAAGACCCTACCCCAACGGAGAGTGCTCGGAGGAAGAAATGATGCTTTGGATAGGTCTTTCCTCAAAGCTGGAGCTGTTCAGGGGTGGCAAACAGGGTCCCTGGGATGCATCTTCCCTGTCGCTGATTCCTACAAATAAAGTTCTATTGGATATGGACCTGCCCATTGTTTTCTGTATGGTTTATGGTGCTGGTGTACACAGCACCAAGTGGCTGTGGCAGAGACTGTATGGCCTAGGGAGCCCAGTGGCTCTTCCCAGAAAAAGTTTTAGCTCCGGATGTCTGTCATTTAGTTCAGTATCTATTAAACACAACCAAGGAAATAGATGTGTTGGGATTTTTGTTTGTTTGCTTTTTTGTTTGTTTGTTTTCTGGAGATGGTATCCTGGGCTGAGCATGTGCTAAACAATGTTCTGTTTCTACACTACCTGCTTTTCATTCACATTGTTATAAAGGTATTCCTTTAAAAAAAAAAAAACTGCTCACGGACCTTGGTGATTCAGTCATTTTATAAGTAGATGTGGTATGGAGAAGGAAAGAAGCAAAGATTTAGGACAAGAAGTCAGGCTTAGAGAAAAAGTTCTGCCATGGTTAGTTAGCTCAGTGGCAGACACAGATCATTGCTGGGGATGTCTTTCTGTATGCTGTGAATGTGTTGCTCTGATTGATTGATAAATATAATGCGGATTGGCCATTAGCCAAGCAGGAAGTATAGTATAGGCAGGACAAGAGAGAGGAGAATTCTGGGAAGTAGGAGACTGAGTCAGGAGATGCTGCTAGCCGCCACCATGAGAAGCAAGATGTAAAGTACCAGTAAGTTGCAAGCCGTGTGGCAACTTATAGATGAATAGAAATGGGTTAATTTAAGATATAAGAACTAGATAGCAAGAAGCCTGCCACGGCCATACAGGTGATAAGTGATATAAATCTCTGTGTGTTGACTTGGGTCTGAGCAGCTGCAGGAGCCGGGTGGACACAGGAAAACTTCAGTTACAGATTGTGCCAGGCACTTGCTCTGTCTGCAACCCAAGGAGAGCTAGACATGGCAGGAACTTGTGGATGGATGGCATCTTTATTAATGACGTCAGTGCTTTCAGGTTTATATTGTGCAGTTATGCTTCCAGACCAAAAATGGATATCCTTGCTGAGTGTGGTGGTACACATCTGAAATCCTAGCACTTTGGATGCTTGGTAAAGATATCAAGTTTTTTGGGTAGCTTAAGCTACATGGTGTGAGGCTATCTTAAAATATGGACACTCTCTGCCCCCAGCTTTTTGGGAGGACCAAATGAATCCTAACAATGGATCTATATATTTTCTAAGTCATAAACTATTGTATTGGTGGTTGATGTTATCTATAAAGATAGAAGCATGCTATCATCTCTATTGGGCATGTGAGGATTAAGGCACCATGTCCAAAATCAGTTGGCAGGCCAGTGTGAGAGCTGGAAGGCAAGTCTCAGGCTTTCTGTTGCTGTTCTTTTCAGTATACTGAATGTTCATTTGTATCAAGTGTCTTTTAGAAATGTCCTGTCCTGAGTTGGGGTGCTCAGTGGTAGAGCTCTTCTATAGCAAGTGTGAACTCCTTGGTTTGATTCCTAAACCACAACAACACAACAATTCTTTCAGTCCTTTAGTTTGCTTGCTCATGTATTCCTTCATTGTTTATCATTATTTAAGAGCTGATTACGAGCTAGAAAACAGGGACGTTTTCAGGCTTGCTGATGCTATGTAAAGGAGAGTTGGAAGACTCCACAAATCATTTGATCTTGTGCTCATGCGTAGAGTCTTCTAGAAGCACAGAGGTTCTCCTGTGGATTTTCCCTGGCTGAAACTGGCTCTTTTCTGTGCCATGGAGGAGGGGAGAGTACTGAGATGTGAGAGGAGCTGTTCTAACTGCTAGAACTTGACCTGTGCTCCCAAAGTTCAGTGGGAATGCCTTCAAAGGAGGATTTGGGACCATAGGCTCCCTCCTTCTATCACTCCGGCTGTGAGACAAAGAATTCTGCTTGTCCCGTGATCCTCACCAGAATGTGCTGCCTCACAACAAGGCCCAATGTAGCAGGGCTGCCCAGTCATAGACTGGAAACTCCCAAACCACAAACCTTTGCTCTTTTAAAGTTGATTACCTCAAATGTTTCGCTGCAGCAGCAAAATGCTGGTCTAATACATTGCCATTATACAAAACATTGTCCTGACACTTTGTTCATATTGTGTGTGCGTCTTCACCTCTTCATGTGTGTTCAAGCCAGAGGAGGAAAGAGAAAGAACACTGGAATGTGGGGAGTGGACCACTGCAGCTACAAATGGATGGAAACAACATAGGCTTGGGAGGTTGAAAACACACTGCCCAAGGGAAACTCTTCCAGAGAAATGACCCAGCTGTGCAGCTCAATAAACACCTGTTAAACACGACTGTGCCAGAGGTAGGTGCTCTCAACTGTGGGGCAAAACACATTCGGTTACACTCCTTCTATCTTACCATCTTGGAGATGGCGGTAGAGTACTCAGAAGATGTCTCTGCTAAAGTATGGACTTTGTTCTTTCCTTGTGTTGGTAGAAGACGGGCATGTGATTGACAGCTTCTGTTTTTGGCATTTGTCCCTTGGTTTCCCTCATGTTCAGTGTGATTGGCTGCCTGTTCTGTCCAGAACCTAGAAGTTATACGGGTCTCTGAGACAAAGGAACCAACAGAATTGCCTGATCGGAAAAATTGCACAAATGTCGCCTCTGAGGTTTATAGTAGAAAGCTCTGTCCTATTTCCCCATCTACCTTTCTTCCCACCTATATAGGTAGGCACAGCTTCACAGACTGCTGTAGTAGGTAGCCATTCCAGCTTTGATCTGGAAGTTCCAACCCCCATTGAGGCTTCAGTAACTGTCATGTCTACAAGGCGGGGCCAAGGGAGGACCCTGAAGACCCCAGATCTGGATGCGCCAACTCTCTTGGTTCCTGGACCCTGGATGCTGGAGGTAGACCGAGCAGAGTTCTACAGAGAACACCGCTGGACTGCGCCACACCTTTTCCAGACCCTGTAAACTATCCCTTCATTTGTAAGTTACCCCACAAAACATACCTCCCTTTTAACTACGTGGAGTGGCCTTAATAATTTCACCAATAAGACTGCACATTCTGAAATTTGTTGATATGCGATGTTGCTTCCCAGACATGTCCAGGACCCAAGCCATTGCCCATTGGAGAAATAAATGCATGTTGCTTTGCACATCAAAAGCATATTCAAGGTTACACCTAGCGTTATTGCAGATAACATTCATCCTCTACAGTGAACTTGGACATGTTCATCATCCTGTGTAAGTTTCTCTTAGCAGAGTGAAATTTCCTTCAGTCTTGGTTACTTTCTTACTGCTGTTGTAAGAAATCACCACCAAGGCAACTTAGAAATCATTTAATTGGGGATTCATGGTTCCAGAGGGTAGTAGAGTGTATGACCATCATGGTAGGGAGCATGGTAGTAGGCAGATAGGCATGGCGCTGGAGCAGTAGCTGAGAGCTCACATCCGATCCACAAATATGAGGCAGTGAGAGCTAACTGGGAAAGGCATGGGCTTTTGAAACTCAAAGCTTATCTCCAATGACACACCTCCAATGAGGCCACGACTCCTAATTCTTCTAGACAGTTCCACTAACTAGTGACCAAATATTCAAACGTATGAGCCTATAGGGACCATTCTCCTTCAAACCATCACACCTTCTGTTTATTTCCTAATTGTATCCACTTAGCAGATATTCTCCTTCCATCCAAACTCACCCTGCTGGAAATTGTTTTTCAGGGTGGAAATAAACTTTTTGACATAAGGTAAACCCCACTGCCAAAGATGGGTGCTTTCTAAAAGATACATGTTTTCTTGGTGTCCCTGCCTCTCTTTTCACAGTTGAGCAACACCCTGGAAGAGAGTAAAACCTCTTTGAAAACTCTAGGCTTCTATCACAACTCCCATTATTAAGGATGTGCACTGGTCTTCCTGGTTTACAAATGGTACTTTGGGTTTACCAGAAAAGTAGAGCTTGAGAAAAACCTCATGTGCTGCCGCTCGGATGGAGAAGCTGGTCCCAGCGTAGGAAGGGTTGGGGCACAGGGACTGTGACTGAAAGAGAAGGAATGAACACAAGGGTGTGTTTTCCATGTGGCCATGCCCTGGCATGGGGCATAATTTTCTTAGCTTTCTGTTACTGTAATAAACATGTGTGATAATCAACTTAAAAAAGGGAAACATGTTTATTTTTGGGTTATGACTTTATTCCAGGATCCTTATAGACCTGATCCATTTGGGTCTGGAGAGGCAGCATAGCACGGTGGGAGTGTGTGACAGAGCACGACCCTTGCCTCATAGCCACGATGCAAAGGGGAGGAACGGGAGGGTACTGGAACCTCACAACTCACATCAAGGACACATCCACAGTGACATACAGATATTTCACGAGGCCCCATCTCCTAAATTTCCCATAGTGCCACCCTAAAAGTCAAGCTTATAATACATAGGACTTTGGGGGCCATTAAGCTTCGGCCTCTGCAATAACTGGCTGCTGGATCATTTGGCACTGATCCCTGGAACCAGAGGAGCTGACATCACAGGGCACAGACTCTGAATAGAAAATGGAGGGAGTCTGAGACTGTGCTGGATTTCCTGGATGGGTGCTAAATACCAACCCCAGTGTCCACATGGGAGGGAGATAGGGCTTGTGGGACACACAGGGGAGGGCAGGATGACCAAGGAAACGCATAGAGTGATGTGACCCTGGGCCAGTATCTGATGCTGTCATCAGCAGCTGGGATTCCCTAGGAACTTGTGGGAATACATTGTGGACACCCTGCTTCAAGAGGAGGGACATGGATTTCAGACCCCAGACCCCCAGAACTGCAAGAGGACACATTTCACTTGTGTTTTATTTTTCATTTATTTTTCATTTTCTTTTTAGACGGGTCTCAGTCCATAAACCTGGGTGGCCTGGAACTCAATATGTAACTACGTGCCCCAGGCTAGCCTCAAACTCCTGAAAATCCTTCTGACTCAGCCTCTTGAGTGTTTGGATCACAGGTATTCATCAATCACTCTGACTAGTCTGAATAGCAGTTTTAGGAGACCACTCTTCCAGAGTATAAATTGACTCAAGCTGGATTGATGGAGTCAGGGGTCAGGGGGACACATCTGTCAGTTCTAATAGCTTTCCTCATGTCGTGGAACATGATTTCCTCGTCTTCCTGCAGATTGGGTGGAACGGGACATAGACTTGGATGGTGGTGACATATTCTGGTGGCAGGAAGGAACCAGAGTAGGAGGAGAGGCATCAGCCATAGGGCCCAAAGAGAGGCTCTGTTGTGTGTGTTCTGTGAAACCCATTGCAGGGCAGAAAGTCATCAATCATTCTAAGCATTGTGGTGGATCGGGCACTGGGCAGGCCGTGCACAGGGGAGACTTGACTCTCGATAGTGACTTTGGTCTTCATCACAACGGTGTTGGCGTATGTGCTAGGCCGTTTTTGGGGCCAGATTTAGGTGTGCCTCTCTCTGATTAGTAATTTCAGTTCTTGATGCATAGCAAACAAAGCCCATTCTTACCCATGAAAACTGCTACATATAGTTGAAGATTATTATTATTAATACTTCTTTTAAAAAAAGATTTATTTATTAATTATGTATACAATGTTCTGCCTGAATGTATGCCTGCAGGCCAGAGGAGGGCACCAGATCTCATTAGAGATGGTTATGAACTATCATGTGGTTGCTGGGAATTGAACTCAGGTCCTCTGGAAGGGCAGCCAGTGCTCTTAACCTCTGAGCCATCTCCCCAGCCCCCTTATTGATACTTTTTATATTTAGCTTTGTGGAGGAGACTTTGTGGACAGTAGCCATACCAGCCCCCTTCCCTGAAAAAGCTGTGGTTGTCGTTGTTCATCCAGGATCACTGAATGCACCAGGAATTCAGGGATGGTCTGTTTAAGCAGGAATGACTGTCATTTCACTAATGCGACTGGCTTAACTTTGGTTTGTTCTTTGCTCAGCAGGTAGTTTTTTCATTTGCATCATGCTGACTGTTGGTCAAAATACTCCCTCACACTCAAGTGTAAATGGCACACAGTCCTCAAATCACCCAAAGGAGTCGCCAGAGTGAGTCTGTTTGCAGCTGGTGTCACTGGAGGTGAGAAGCGACGCCACGCCTTCAGCACACCCGAATACCCATAGTGGTATGTAGCATTGAGGCCTGTGGTCAGTTCCCGCAGACTGTGACCAGTCAGCTGTGCCAGGGGTGCCCTGAGCCTGCTTCCCCACCTTTCACCTTCAAGGCCAATGTGGAGGAGGTCTGCCCAGGTGGAAGGGTTTCTCTTTGTGTCTCTTGCAGGCAGCATGAATTTGGATTTGATTCCTGGCTCATGAAGCCTCAGTATTTTCTATAAGAAGCACTATCATGACACCAGAAAGGCCCAGTGTGGACAGGCACTGCCTGGCAACTGTCTTGCTTCTTAGCAAGCCTGTGAGGTATGTAGCACTGTCTTCATTTACAGATAGGGAAATGGAGTATGGAGTCAAAGCATGTTCTCTAGGGATGTAGGAAAGCATCCAGCTTCTTGAACTTTTTCTACTTGTGATTACTTTTTACCAATACATTTTTTATATGTCCCCAGTTACATGTAACTCTATTGGTAATTCTATCCATTTATCTTCTATCTATCTATCTATCTATCTATCTATCTATCTATCTATCTATCTATCATCTATCTATCTATCTTTCTATGTGTCTATATATTATATAGAAACTAAACACTTACTGATTATAAATCATAAAGAAACATAATTTTACCCTTTATTAAGCATGAAAACAAATTCACATTCTAAGTAAGTTAGAAAAATTAGATTTTATAAGGAATCACATCTCAGTTGCATATTTGCTTCTGCAGGACAGTAGAGCAGTCTCAGTGTTTCTTGACATTGATTGATATTTTTACTTCGTGATTGTCGAGGCCAAGAACGCCGCAGAACACAAATACGTGGCACAAAATGAAAGACGTACCTTTAGGGTCAGTTCAGAAATGGTTGCAAATTCTGTGGTTATACCTGCACTCATTCAGTGATTTTAATGAAACTCTAACCATTTTACTCGTGCTGAAGAATGAGAGTAGGAAAATGCTAGATGTCTTTGTTTCCCATGTTTAAACCTTAATGTTTCCATAAGAACAGAAAACTTGGCATACCCAGTAAAAACGGTAGTTCATAACATTCAAATCACCACAACCGAGTCACCATGAGGTCTTAGGAAAGCCGCCTCATGTCTTCCCACACATCTATGAGAGAGTTGGAGAAACAGGACCCAGGCCACACGGTGTGTGAGGGGCAAAGCCCTTGAATCAGGACTGGCCTAGGAGTATTCAAAGGTCTAAACATCAGCTTCCTAAGTACTGCTTAGGTACTGGGTACTGGGACTTTCAGGAAGTCCCCTCAGTAATGCCATTGTTTCCTGTGAGACAATATGTGCTCAGTATCCCAATGACAGAGCGACATCACCAGGAATGATTTCAAGGCGTCCAGCCAGGAATAGGTTGTCTTGTGTGGATTGCTTACGCAAACTTGAAACTGGGTGGATTGGCTTTTTGCATTTGTGTTTGAGGAGGGTTTGGTTCTAATTTTCTCTCCTTATACTTCATTGAAAGGTCATTTATCACCGCCTTTCTACCTCCCTTAGAGAAGGGAACCCCTGCTGTACCATCAGGTCTTCCAAAATTTGGTGAGTGTGTGGCAGGACTGACTTCCTCATTGGAAAGTTGAGTAAACTTGGAATAGATCTTTCAAGACAAAAAAAAAAATCCAAATTTCCCCCTTTGATTCTTTCCCTGTCTCTAAAGGTTTATCTGTGTATGAAGATGGAGCCTGAGGTGGGTCCTGCTCCACCCTCCTGTCCCAGCCTGCCTAGTTTTATGTAAACTAGACACAAGCTAGGGTCATTTTAAAAGAAGGAAGTTCATTTGAAGAAAATGCCCTCACCAAGGGGACAAGCCTTTTTTTGATAGATGATTGATGTGGGAGGGTCCATCCTACTGCGGGTAGTACCACCTCTGGGTGGGTGGTCGGACTACTATAAGAAAGCAGGCAAAGCAAGGCATAGTGAGTCAGCCTTACTGGCCTCTGTATCAGCTCCTGCCTCCCAGTTCCTGCCTTGATTTTCTGCCCTGATTTCCCTGGATGATGGATTACAGGCTGTAAGATGAAATAAAGCCTTTCCCCCCCACAACTTGACTTTGGTCATAGTCTTTTGTCACCGCAGTAGAAGTCCTAAGACACTCCCCAGGGAAAGGTCTCTGATGACAGCTGGCTTCACTCAGTCAGAGATGTATTGCAAAGAACTCCCTCCCTTCATTCATTATCCCACAATCATATTGCTGGGGACAGAGACGAATGTTGTGTGCTTATCTGATTGAACTGTTGTTTTAAATCTATTTCATGGAGACTTCTTCCTCTGGTAGACATCTCATGACATAACACATTAAACATTATATCTATACCAGAGACTTCCTCTGCTGTGTTTCTGAGTGGGGTGTGAGCGCGTGCGCATGTGTGTGTGTGTGTGTGTGTGTGTGTGTGTGTGTGTGTGTGCCACCCCATGTGACTGATAGATATTCCACAATTATAAAACAATTGTAGTGTTTAGAAAAGCAAAGTTTGGCATATATATTTGTCTCTTATTTGTCTCTTTTCTAAAAGGACCCAGTTATGTGGTGATATTTTATTTGTGCTGCAATGTGGTGATATTTTATTTGTTTGTTAATAAATAAAGTTTACCTGGAAAGCAGAGGAAATAGCAAAGTCATTTTAAGTAAACACAAAAGCCAGGCAGTGGTAGCACATGCCCTTAATCCTATCACATAGCAGGCAGGGGGCTCTGTGTGTTCAAGGCCACGCTAGGGAACAGAGCCAAGCATGGTGACACACACCTTTAATCCCAGTACCAACCATAGAGACCTGGAGGACTGTATAGACAGGCAGAAAGTGACAGAGCTGTATAGGAAGAGGAAGTGAGGTAGTTGGGCTAAGATAGCCAATGAGAGGGCAGAACAGCAAAGCAATAAAAGCCTGGGTAGACGGGAAGTCATTGCATTTTGGAAGCTGCAGAGCTGGTGAGGTAAGGTTGGCTGGTGGCTATTCCTATTTCCCTCATCTCTCTAAGGCTGTCACCCCTATATTTGGCTCCGTGTTTTTCATTTAATAAGACCATTTAGAAATTCATCTACACAGTTATGTAAAAACACCAAAAGTTCAAACTGCCCGAAATGAAAAAGTGTGGCTATGAAAGGCTGTGCATAGCAGTGATCTAAGCACTAGGGATACAAAGACAGGAGGGTCTTGAGCTTGAGTCTAGCATTGCCTACACTGTGAGATGGTCTCAAAAGCAGTTGTATAGCTTGGTCTCCTTGTAAGGCTCCTAGCAGTGAGATCAGGACCTGTCCCTGGCACTTAGCTGGCTTTTGGGAGCCCATTCCCCATGTTGGATTACCTGGCCTGGCCTTGATGCAGGGGGAAGAGCTTGGTCCCGCCTCAACTTGATGTGCCATGCTTTGTTCAAGCCCATGGGAGGCCAGCCACTGAGTGGATGGGGAGGAGGGTAGAGGAGACACGAGGTGGAGGGGGAATGGGGAAAGGGAGGAGAGAAGGAAGGGAAACTGCTGTCGGTATGTAAAAATAAATGAAAAAATGTTATTTAAATAAAATTTTAAAAAGTTTCTCTAAAAAGGCAAAAAGACTAAACCAAAACAACCGACCCCCCCCAACAAAAAAATCAAGGACATACTTTACTTGTCAAAGTCATTCTGTCTGAAGACAGATTTTCATGATGGGGGCAGTTCAACAGGCCTCACCTCCAATCCTGTTGCCTCCCGGTTTTGTCTTTTTTTTTTTTTTTTTTTTTTTTTGCAGAGTCAGGGGAACAGGATTGCAAACATCTCAGTCCTGGCTGGCTGCTATCATCAGCACCTCCATTAATTGTTGAGTTCTTTGGCCCCATTTTGCCAAAAGGATAATGCCTCCCCAGAATTACACAAAAATCAATGGCAAAGTTAATTGAAACCTGGGTCTCTGAATGCTTCTCTCTCTCTTAAGTGATGACTTGATTTCTGAACAGTGAGGCTGAACTCACAGAACAGCTGGAATTGGAGCATGTGTGGATTGGTGAGAACGTGGAGGTAGATCATTTTCCAGGGGACAGGGACAGTGTTTACATTAGGATTTCATTTCCTTTTAAGTCCTACATTGGGGCTTAGGGAACATCAGCAAACGAGAAGAATGACCAACGGGGACACAGCCACAGCACAGCTCCCTGCTCGATTTTCTCCTTGAAGACTGACAAGGCTCAGAAAGCAGTAGGTCTGGCCCCTTCCTCCCAGGAGGCCAGAGGGTTTAGAAGGAAAGGCAGAATGGACAGAGGGGGCACTGGCCACCGGAAAGGACCCAGCTTCTTGTTTTAATAACATGCCTGATTCCCTTCTAGCGACTGTGACATTCGTATGGTAGACACTTGGACCTTTAATTTGGCTTCATACTAGCGATATGCTTTATATTGGTAACTGTTTATAACACCAATAAAACACTACTTCAGTGGATTCTCCCGTCAAAGTGCCAAGGCAAATGGGATAGACGTGTTCACCTCTGCAAGAATCATACAGCAATTAAGCAAGGCTCCAGTGGGTTGTAGATGATCCAGTGCAGCTGGGCCAGAGGTGGAGGTGGGGGTTACAGGTCTTCAGAGGCTTAGAGGAAGAAATAGGGGTTGTAAAGTCACAAGCTTACCTTGATGGGGCTCCGGAGGGCAGGAAGGCAAGGTACATCTTCAGCCAGTTGGGACTCATTATGAAGGCCCTGTGGCACGGTTGGCTTGCTGAGCACACATCCAGACACTGGGTGCTGCTGTTCACAGCAGGTTCTAACGCTCCTAAAAATCCAGACAAAGGACCCCGAAGGGCATCTGGTCAAGCTTTGTGTGTGGAGGAAACTTATCCTCCAATTCCCAAAGCCCTGAAGTCAGGGATTTGATTATGCTTATCATGATCTCAGCTTCCACTGCTCCAAAATGTGATTAGTTTTCTAATTAGTTAATGTCATTACCTGTCATCAAATCCAGACAACACTCGTCTCAAAAAAGCTCCCGTGGTAAAAAAGGCCCACATCTATCCACTGTTGACATCTTTCCACGGTTGAGCACAGCTTGGTGAACAATCCTGGCAACCGTTGCCTTCCTCTTAGTTCTGGGGTCTGGGAAGTTTGGAGAATGCCATAGTTACTGTATTCTTGCATTCAAGGCAGTTTAAAATGCTGTAGCCCCCCCTCCCCAATTTTTCTTCATTCCAACTGAAGCATACATAGACTCTCACTGAATGCTTTTTTTTTTTAACCTACTCTATTTTCATTGTATGTATCTTGGCTATATTGCTTTAGGCAGAATGGGCAAATTAAGAATAAGTCTACCATAGGGAAACACCCTGTTAAGGAATAGTTTTACACTGTAAAAATGTTGCCTGTCTCTTTTTCCATAGTTGCTGTTGAACACTGGACAAGCAATTCCTTCATTGTTCTTATGAACATGTTCAGTCTTTTAATAAAATCTATTTTTGAAAACAGTGTACTGGGATTTGAGATTTTTTGGGACACTGTGAAGCCTGGGTTAACTGGGGCCTTCCAGGAACTTATGTTTAGGTAATGAAATGAATGCTTGGATGGAAGTGTGTAGTCTGTGAACTAGACCCTTTCCATTTGTCTTCCCTACCCCTTTTCCACTTTCCTGCTTCATGGAGAACCCTGTGGCATCAATGGCTTTCTTGTTTTCAAGCTCCAGCTAGGTTAGGAGAATAGGGAGCAATAGAGTGAGCTCAGGGTACTGATGGCCAGTACCCTCTTTCCTGATGGCCAGAATGTTACACAATTGTTTTTGTGAACTTTCTTTCTTTCTTTCTTTTTTTCTTTTCTTTTTTTTTTGTGAGGTAGGTTCAGAGGTAGGCTCTCTCAAAGGAGGAGTCCACTGTCTGTAGTGGAGGGAGTCCTCCCCATGGTGGGAGTCAGTCTAGTGGTGGTGAATATTAGTGGTCTCAATGGTGGGAGTCAGCTCTTTTTTTTTTTTTTGTCGGAGCTGAGGACCGAACCCAGGGCCTTGCACTTGCTAGGCAAGCGCTCTACCACTGAGCTAAATCTCCAACCCCTAAGAGTCAGTTCTTCTAATGGTGGGGGGTCAGCCCTCTCAGTAGTGAGAGTCATTTCTTCTCAGTGGTGGGAATTAGCCCTTTAAGGGGAAAAGGTAGCCATCATTAGGGATGAGAATCAGTTGGAGGAAATCAACCATTTCCAGTGAAGGATTCAGAACTCTCTAGTACTGCCTCAGTCTTGGGGGCAGATTGACAGCTGACAACATGGTTTTGACTTTCCTAACGCTGACTTTATTTCCATAGACAGATAACAGGCTTCTCCCTAGTTATCTTTTGGGGGGGGGGTGCTCTCAGTGTCCCCCTGGGAGCCTGGCTGCAGCTGTTGGTTAGAAGGAATTGCATGCTATGCAAGGAATCACCAATCCTTCCATCCTGCAACCCACTAGATGATTATTGCGATCATTCTTGTTCCCTGTACACCTTTGGGTTAACTTCCATGTGCCATCAAGCCACAGCGCTCTCCAATGACTTGTTTTGTTTGTTTTTGGAGACGGATTCTCATTATCTATCTAAGGCTTCCTTGAACTTATGATCTTCTTGTCTCAACTTCTCTAGCAGGGATTATAGGTATGCACCATATACTAGGACCAACTAATGACTCATTGATGAAATCATCATCACTATATACTGTAAGGTAAGGGAACCTTTGCCACACACTCTGTTAAAGGGTCACCTACGGTTTGTTCAGCTTGCCTAATCCGCAGCAGCAGCAGCAGCAGCAGCAGCAGCGTAGCATCTAGAGAACAATGGACCTCCCTGTCCACAACCCAGGTCAACAAGCTCCTTCTAGCCCACAGACTGTTACTTCAGCATTAGGGTGCTCCTGAAGCCCTCCACATCCAGAATTGCTTCCATTTGAATGTCCCTCATCCACCATTAACTTACTCCTTTATGAGTAAAGGTCAAAATATCCTATCCTCAACCCTGCCTGGTTCATCACTCTGAGAAATGGGAACTCTCCTTTTGCTTTGGAAAGGGTACATTTACTTGTATGGCAAGGTCACCCTTGCTGACTAGTGCCTTTTGTTTTCTAAGAGACCTCACAGAACTCTTTTGCCTGCCCAGTTCTCCCTGGCCTGAGTCTTCCAGGTGAGCCAAACAAAGCATTTTCCTTCTCTGCATTTAACTTTACTGCATGGTTCAGGGGAGGAGGTCTTAGATGAGAGGTTTGCAGTTCATGACATCTTCTATTTTGAAAATAGGTTTCAAAGACTGAGGTGGTCTGGAGCGCGCCCCAGGTTTGCGGGCGGTGTATATACTTACCAGTTTCCCTCTGGAAGCCCCAGATGGATGCCATCCGGCCAAGGAGCTTTGTTCCTCTGCTCGAGTTTTCCAGGTCACTCCATGACTTCCCCCCTGGAGAATTCAAGGCCGTACTAGAGTTTCCTGTGCAAAGAGCCCTTGAAATGTGAAAGTCTCCACTTCTCTTGATGATAAAAGTGATGCAGAAAGAAAAAAAAAAATAACAGCTCGGTTACCTAACGGTGCTTATTAGTGAGCTCTGCACAGAGATGGTGCTGAGAGATTCCATGTGTATCCGAGTCCCACTGTGGGGGAGCTGGTCATCAGAAGCCAGAGTGGACGCCATTCATGTGTATGCTATTTTTCTCTGTAGTAGATGAATTGACGCTAATAGTCCTCATTTCATAACAGACTCAAAAGCAAGAGTCATTCAAGTTAAGGGTAAGTCTAAAATTCTCATCTTACTGAAGCCTATTTAAAAAGAAAGAGAGAAAGAAAACATGCCAGCCCGGAGAAGAAATATCCTCAGGAAACCAGCCTGGAGGAAGAGAGACGAAAGCATGAATGAGCTTTTTAGCTTTTTTTGGAAAAGGGGTAATTCCAAGATGAACGGAAGGCCAAGCCTCCCCAATTTTTTTTTTTTTGTTGGACATATTTGCCAGTCCGCAAGGTACTAGAACCCAACTAGGGAACCTGGACTGACTCCATTTTCAGTAATTCAGGTGTTTGTGGCATAGAATAAACACCACCCAGAAGGGAATATCCTGAGTTACCAGAAGTTCCAAGGTGTTATATAATTTTAGCCGCATTTCAGTTTTTTTCTACAGAGAGGAGTAAGTTAGCCATGAAGGACAAACATATAAGCAGAACATTTTACTAATAAAAAAATGTGGAATCCACCAATGTTTGGAACTAGTCTTTGGAATTAATTTGTGTTTCTAAGGTCCTATAGAGCTGACTCGAATCTGTTTCAATAAACCCAAGAGTGTTTGTTGAGAGGATATAGTGAGGTCCCATTGTATGAGATGTTAGCAACTGTTAGAACCATCTGCTAAGGGAGGAGGTCATAGTCTAATCAGAAAGAAAAATGCTCACAAAATGGGGGACAACCACACAACATCATAAACAAAGACTAACAAGGGTAGGCTAGGAGTGGAGAAAGGCCATGTGTCTACTTGGACCAAGACCGCAGGCAACAGTGGAATTCAAGATAGCCCAGAGAACTCTAACTCCTCAGGATGAGGAGATATGGGGCTTATGAGGCACAAAAAGGGTGTCGACTGAAACAAAAATAATTTAAATAATTGTATTCAGTGTCTCTTCCTTAAAAAATGAACAAAAGGGCTGGAGAGATGGCTCAGAGGTTAAGAGCACTGGTTGCTCTTCCAGAGGTCCTGAGTTCAATTCCCAGCAACCATATGGTGGCTCACAACCATCTATCTTGAGATCTGGTGCCCTCTTCTGGCGTGTAGGCAGAACACTGTATACATAATAAATCTTAAAAAAGAAGCAAGCAAATAAACAAACAAAACCCCCAAACTTAGAACTTCATATGAAGTTGTGAATTTAATTTTAATAAATATAATAAACTAAATATTGTGGTAGTTTGAGTAATTGGTCTCCATAAGCTCATAGAGAGTAGCACTTTTTGGAGATGTGGTTTTGTTGTAGTAGGTGTGGCCTTGTTGGTAGAAGTGTGTCCTGTGGGGGCGGGCTTTGAGGTTTCCTATGTTCAAGATACCACCCAGTGTCTGAGTTGACTTCCTGTTGCCTTCTGATCAAGAGGTAGCCAACACCATGTCTGCTTGCATGTTGCCATGCTTCTCACCATGATGATAATGGACTTAACCTCTGAAGCTGTAAGTGAGCCACCCCAATTAAATGTTTTCCTTTATGAGTGTTGCCATGGTCGTGGTGTTTCTTCATAGCAGTAGAAATCCTAACTAAGACAGGTATGGTAACTTCTGCTTGAGTCTTAGGGATGTTAAGTACTTTGGCCAAGAACTCATGGAAAGAAGTCTCTAAGCTGGGCCTTTCTTGGGAACATGGGAGAAGATTCCTGTCTGTCTCCCTCACTGCACTCAATTGCCTTCCCCATGTTCTTAAACAGGCAGTGTAAATCTGAGGGCGAGAATGTAACTGTTGAAATAATAATGCATCTGGCTGGATTCTTAGCTTCAGAGCCAAGAGAGGGAGAGAAGGATTGGGTATACTGGAGTCTTTACACAGGGCAGTAGAGATTATTTGGACTTTCTTACATTGTGTTGCCTCCCCAATAGCCACAAGATTTATAGGGTGGTGGTGGGGCTGAGTTTGAAGTCTTTCTCTTCCAGTGGAAGGAATAGGTGGCAGATTAGTTGTCCAATCTGTCTTTCCTTTATTCTTGGGCATGCAGTCATCCAGCTGGAGATGATCTTTACTAACCTCCCACAAATCATGTGAGACCAACTTCCCAACTATGAAGCATGAGCCCAAGGGGTGTGAACAACCCTGCATGATTTCAATGGACATCACTCTTTCCTAGACCATTGCTTTCTCCCTCCGATGTACTGGCACCTCATTATACTGGCATCCCCACTGGAGCAAGCAATGTCCTGTGCCTTCAAGAGCTGCCCTAGAGCTTGGATCTTTTCATTAACCACTAGGAACAGAGCACCTCGCTAGCCTGCCCTGTCCAATAACACCACAGTGCTGTGTAAAAGGGGAATTGATTTCGTCCTATGAGTTGATGAATTTCAAAGCCTGGTTAATATATGACCTTAGATTTGACCCTGAGAATCCAGGCTACTCCTAGACTGACAAGTTAATATTGTCTTCAATTACTTGTATTGAATATATGTAGTATGAATGCTACTCAATTACTACTGGTTTCAAGTTAATATTTTGTTTTCTTCAATTATTTCCTTCTTTCCATCGTTCCACAGACACAGGTTATAGATTCTGGGACTGTTACATGCTGCGTGTTATGTGTTGCATGTGATGCCAACAAAAGAAACACAGCCTTACCTTCTAATGGCATGATCAGATAAAGTTACTGTGAGGAGTTCATGTTTTAGCTTAGTCCAAAGTAAAGAGAAGAAACCAAATATGCAAAAGAGGTGGCATGTCATTCCAAGTCCAGAGCAATACATGCAGAATCCCGGGTCCAAGGAAAAATTCTTGGCACAAGGAATGGAAAACAAGAGAAAGAAGGCAGAGGGATGCTGTACAGGACATAGGATTTGTTCTTCAATAGATATGAAGCTACTGAAAAGTTTTAAGCCAGACGTGGGGTGGAAGAAGGGTAAGTCACTTAATGAATGTCCTAAGATAACATTTGCTGCTTTGTGGAAAAAGGATCATGGCAAGGTACGTTTCTGCAGTTGTCACTGATTATGGTGCATTGGTCCCTGTGGTTTGAACATGAAATGTATCCCACAGACGCTGTGTTTGAACTATTGGGTCTTCATCGGGTGGTGCTGTTTCGGAAGGTTAGAACCTCTAGGAAGTGGAGCCTTGCTGGAGGGAATATATCACGAGAGGTAACTTGGAGAGCTGAAAGCTGGTCCCCATTTCTTCTTTGCTCTCTGTTGCTGAACTGATGACGCAATGTGAGGGAAAGGCCTTAAGCTCCCTGCGGCCATGCCTTCCCTGCCATGATGGACTAGTGTCTCCTCTGGAACTGTAAACCACAATACACCCTTTCTCTCTTAAGTTACATTTGTCAGGGCATGTTGTCACAGCAACAGACACAAAACTAACATAGCATTGCAGATTGAAAAGGTTGTAAGCAAAATCATGGAAGAACTTCCTAACCATATAGTTAAACTTGTATGGAGTTTCGTTAAACATTGGCAGAAACCAGTTGTTGGTTTTCTTTTCTTTTTTTTTTTAATTAATTTGTTTTTTTATTTGCATTGGTATTTTGCCTGCATGTGTGTCTGTGTAAGGGTGTCAGATCTTGGAGTTAGAGACAGTTGTTAGCTGCCACATGGGTGCTGGGAATTGAACCTGGGTCCTCTGGAAGAGAAGTCAGCACTCTTACCCACTGAGCCAACTCTCCAGCCCCAGTTGTTGGTTTTCTTAAGGGTTAAATTGGTAGAAGGATTTCTTAAGCAGCATGCTGTCCCAATTCCAAACGGCTGGAGTTGCTGCTCGGGAGCTCAGTAGTGATGTCAACTTGTCAGTATGCCTACTTCGGTGGTGTGGGTGAGGCTGATGAAAAGATCTCCCCAGAGGTGCTGAGTGCTGCTGTTTCTGAAGGATGTGAGAGTTGTTGCCATGGGGATTAGAAAGCTTCTAAAGGGCTGGTCTTCCGAAGTTCTACTGGCTTAGAGACAGTAAAGAAGTGGAAATACTGTAATTTAAAATTAAATAGTTAAGTATATTGCAACATGTGCTTAATGATAACATATATTTAAATTAAATATAATCAAAACAAATACTTTAAATTACAAATTAAACCTTCCCAGATCATTAAAGCTACCTATTTTTACAAGCAGCTGATACCTGCATTTAAGAGCTACCTACCATTTTCTTCAAATATTAATTGAAGTTTTCTTTCAATGCTGTGGATGGAAGCCAGGGTCTCACTCATGGTAGTCAATAACTTTATCATTGAGCTATATCTTCAATCCCCAAGTATTAATTTTAAGGCAAATTTTGCTTTTTAAAAGGGCAACATGGGCGTTGGAAATATGGCTCAGAAGTTAAGAACATTCGCTGCTCGATCATGAGGACCAGAATTCAGATCTCTCCACCCATGTCAAGTAGCTTACAAATGTGTGTAACCACAGCTCTGAGGGATCCAACGTCCTCCTCTGACTTCTGTGGGCACCTTCACACACATGTGTACATACACTCACCCAGACACATATAAACACACATATAAACCAAATTAAATTAAAAAAGCAATAGTGTATCTCTTTTGACATGATAATGGACCAGAAAGAAAAGGACTCAGTTCTCAGGTTCATAGTTTGATGAAGTCAGTACCAGGGCTTTCTTTCTCAGGTTGTTAACGCCTTCAGAAATAGAAAATTGATTTTTAAAAAAAAAAAACTAAAGAAGTGATGTCAGGGTCTGAATCCATCCAAGTTAAGTCTATTTAGAGCAGTGGTTCTCAACCTTCCTAATGCTGTGACCCTTTAATACAGTTCCTCATGTTGTGGTGACCCCCCAACCATAACATTATTTTCATTGCTACTTCATAACTGTATTTCATAACTGTAATTTTTCTACTGTTATGAATGGTAAGGTAAATATTTGTGTTTTCTGATGATCTTGGGAAACCCCTATGAAAGGGTCCTTTGACCCCCAAAAGAGTTGTGGCCCACAGGTTGAGAAGCACTGAATTAGAGACTTCTATGGTGTTATATGTCCCCCCTCCCCACCCCGTCTAAGGAATCTATAAGAAAAGAGGTCTAGTGTCAGCATCTGCACAGGAGGAAGTGTTTAGAAGCCCCCAGTCTGGCCTGATAGACCTGCTGAGGAGGAAGACCTTCTGCTCTCCCCAGTCCTCCCTCTTTGCCTTAAAGCCTTCTGGGGGGACTCTGCCCAAGGTGCTGCACGGTTGACTGATCCCAGAGAAAGGCAGGCATCATCAGCTCAGCTGCCTGCTCCCTCTGCTCTAAGGACTGGGGACCGGGAAACACTCTGGCAAGAGGAGGGAGGGGAGGTAGCCTGGAGTCACACATGGCTGCATTTCGTATGGCAAGGCTCCCTTGTTTGTACTTTCTTCCTATGGAAAAAAAAAAAAAAGCCCCTGGAAGGGGCCTGGGAGCCAGATCAAATGTTCAAATGTACTGGCAGGGAGCCAAAGCTTGACTTCTTTGCCAGGAACTCCACGTTCTCAAGTCTTCACCACTGTTGAAACTGATAGGGAAGGTTAATGAGATTAATATGGCCAAACACTGTGGACTTCTGGGAAGCAAAGAGCCAGGTAGTGAGGCCCAGTGTTGGACCAAGGGTCAGTCCATGGTAGCTGGGAACACTGAATGAAGCCAGCTCCTAGTAAAGCTTGATTGTTTTTCCTGCACAGTTCAGAAAGTGTTGTGCCCAGGGCCGGTGGAGGGAGTCATACAGACCTCTGTGTTGTTGCTGAAAATGAATTGAATGCCCTGGTCAGTTTGCATCTCACGGGCTCTGCCTAGCACTCGCCACCTGCGGAGCTCCGCCTCCGTGGTATTTTCTAGGTCTTTTTTATTCAGGAAAGAATTTGAGTGTTTGATGAAAAATGGTAAAATAACATATTTATGGGGGAAAAAATCCAACAGGGCATGGAACAGAAAGATGAAATGTCTCTGCTGCTGGACATGTCTTGAATAGAGACTTTTGAGCAAAGAGTAGAAGATGGATCTGCGTGTGTGTGTGTGTGTGTGTGTGTGTGTGTGTGTGTGTGTATTTATGAGTATTTTTAAAAATGATATATAAGTGGAAGGAAGAAGTTTTGGTGAATCTATAAAATCGTCACAATTTATGAGAGTTTAAAAGGCAATTTCTTTTAAAGGGGCAAATTCCTAATTTCCCACATAAAAGTATGGGAATTGAATGGTAAATCCTTCTCCGCCGACAAGTCCCCTGAAAGAGGCATGAAAAAGAGTTACTGTTCCCGTCCATTCATGCCTCCTGAAAGCCGTGGACGCGACACTGCCCGGGAGCACACAGCCCATGGTTTCAAAGCTGCCGGATGACTTTTCAGAAATGATCTATTGTGGTGCTTTGTTTCGTGCGGGTCACCCTCGTTTTGTTCTGCCTGGGCTGTATTACTCTTCTGCCTCTGCCATTAATTCACCCTGTCTACTCCTCTCTATTCAGAGGCACATTTCAGTCCCCGTCCCACACAGAGCGGGGATGAACGAGGCCTAGCATCCCTGCATTGCTGTGGAGAGCTGGGGACCCGGGAAGAAAGAAAGGAGAGGACCACTTGGGGATGCACGCGGCAGGGGTCTCACCTGGCTGGGGGTGGGGAGGGTGCTCAGCAGGACAAAGAGGACCAGCAGCCTATGAGGAAAGCCAGGGTGAAAAGGAGAGCATTGGGTGGTGGCAGGGAAGAGGGCTGGAGCTATTTTTTAGGACTCTGATGGGGCGGGGCATCCTGGCCTAGCCCTCATGGGATAGTGCCCTTAATTTTTCAGTTTCGGCTTGATCCACTCACTCATAGTTAGGCAAGTACAGCCTATGTGTAGCTCAAGGATTGGCAGACTGGAACAAACTGTAAAAGATACAATAATTATTGTAAAGGAAAAAGATTACGAAGAAAAAAATTAAATCTCAAACCTGTCATTTGGTTGGTAACTCAGATTGTGTACGCACCCTCCAATCTCCTTGGAAACCTCATCCTATCTGATTTTTATCCTAAAAAATTGCTTCTCTTCCACCTGTCTTCCGAGCCACATACTTTTAATCAAGTGGGACGGGACTATCCAGGGGTCTTGAAAGATCCCAGGATACACTGGGTGACAGAGTGGTCACAAACATCCCCCAGTGGTTTAATGACATCTACCCTTTGCCCTCCACGACTAGGAGTTGCAGGTGTCCTGTCTGTCATATCATGCAGGAACTACAGACAATGGAGTGGATGGACTAAAGAGAGGCCTCTGAAGGCTTTCCCACTAGCCATTTAGTTTCCTTACAACTGGTCCAGTGACTTCCCACTTCCCTGGGGTCTAGGATGTTCAGCTCTGGTGTCCTGGAGAGGACAAAAAGCAGCCACCACCACCCCAGGTCCTGTGCCCTATCCGATTATCACAGCTAAGCAGTAGGCAGAATGGCAAACAGGGGAGCAACATGGTCTCAAAACTCCAGCTGAAGAACTTTATCAGTTCGCACAGTTGGCTGAATTTGCACCAAAGTGTGAATCTAAGATTAACATTTCAGGTTTTAAGTTGCAGGGACCTGGGAGATGGCTCAGGGAAAAGAGCACTTGCTTGGCAAGCGTGAGGACCTGAGTTCGAATGCCTAGCACCCACTTAAAAAGTCAGGCATGGCAAGCTTCTGGATCAGAGACAGACTCTGACTGAAGGCAATAAGGTGGGGAGCCACAGAGGCGATACCAGGCATCCTGCTTTGGCCTCTCCATGTGTGTATATTGGCACACACACTGGCACACTTACATGGTTGCAACATACACACAAGGCAAACTCACACACCTCAGATTAAAGTTGCACCTTCTTTAAGGAAAAAAAAAACCATCAACCTCACTGTCCACTCTCTTTTGAGCTCTGTGTCCCTAGTTAGGCCAATGGCCTGCTATGCTGAGTCCCCAATTTCATCACAGAGAAGGAGGCTCCTTGGGCTTACCACAGTGGCTGCTAAACATGGAAAGGTCTCAGAGTAGTGGCAAGCATTTGCTCAGCCTCACTGTAGGGTCCAAGACACTGCATGTCTAACCAGTGCTCCCCGCACTGTTGATGGTTCAGAAGCATACTGTGAGCTGGTTTCTCTGGGAACTCTAGAGCCCCAGCTGGCTCGATGACTCAATTTTTTCCTAGAGCGGATGAGATGGAACAAGGTTGTCCAGCAGAGACAGTGAAGTCCTCCCGTTGAAATTTGAAGAGGACACATCATGTCACCAGCCCTTGACCTTTTCTGAGAGTGCACAGGCGCACTGGGCTAACTCATATAGTTTAAAGACGCATCTCAATTACAAGATGTGGTCTAGACAGCTGCCCTTATGGGGACAGAGCCTGCCACTAAACTCTGAGCAATTACTTAAAATTAGACTTGTCAAATTTGTTTAGGGCGGTCAGGCAAGTACCTACATTGACCCAATGTCACTCTTCCTGGAGAGATGTTGTAAAGATTTTGTGTATCAGTCAGACTATTTAAATACTAATGCTGCCTTCATGCCATGATCAACATTCTAGTCAGATGTCATTTTTAGAAGCCTTTGGGGAATTTGCATGCCTTAATTATTCTTCAATATCCAAGCCAAGCATTCTTTAATTGGTGTAAATTGAACAGTATTCCAATGCAAACAAGAAGAGGACACAGTGATCAATGATTCCGGGCATGTCTATTGGAAAGTCATTGCCATTACAGCAGCTAACAAATCCTTCACCCCTTCGCTTCAGCGGAAACACTGGCTCACGGAGCCGAGAGACACTTCTCCTTATGTCACCGTGGCCGCGGAGCATGGCGTGCGGTGTCATTCCGAAATTTCAACATTTGAGGAAAGGTTAAAAAAAAAAAAAACAAAAAAAAAAAACGGCAAAGATGCTTTGTTTTCATGGCAGAAATTTCACAGGGTCCTTTTATGAGAATTTAACCAGAAACAAAATGTTTCTGCCTTGGGCTATTCTCTCTCTCTCAACTGGAAACAATATAAAAATTTTTGTTAACTTGTCAGGTCGTTTTTTTTTCCCCCTGTGATTTTTTTTTTTTTTTTTTTGGAAGGGAGAGCAGTTCTGATAGTGTGTGACCCTTCTAATCACACACCTGAGAGTGATGGCGTTCTCTGCCACTTTTAACATGATTTGGGGAAAAAAACAGCCAGCAATCAAGGCATAATTTTTAGGAAGCCTCAGAATACTCCTCATGCCTGTGTCACGCTTGTTTTTTTTTCTTTCTATTGATGCTCTCTCAAACTGATTATTTCTTACTGAGGTGGGAAGAAAAGGAAATAACTGGCCCATTGCACATTCCTGGCCCAGATCTGCCAGGCTGGGCCCAGGAAACTATATTCTGATGATAACTTGAGGCATTGCAGGTATGTAGAATAAGAATTGTTTGAATCTCTGGTTTGTGATAAAATGTGCTAGTTTTGGGGAAGGACTCTTTCAAGTTGATCTGAGTTTGAATTTTAAGGCAGAGCAAAGCAGAATTATTAAAATGAGAGAAGTGGAGGAAGAGGAACTGTCAGATTCCTTGACAATCTTTGTTCAATGGCTGAGACTTACAGTTTGTTGGTGGGTGGGGTCCTTTGGGTGGCCTGTCTCCACTATTCATGATGTCACTCATACACACACCACAGGGAGCACACTGCTTAACGTTAGTGATCTAGCCAGGGGCCAACCTTACCATAAGGGGTTTCTATCTTTGGGGGTTCAGTTATGGCACCTGTGTGAAGGAAGGCAAGCAGAATGGCATCCTAAATCAGCTTCCGATTTTGAGATAGCCCAGGCTGACCTTTGAATCCTCCCATTCCTGGCACTGATTCAGGTGTGTAAAACCATATTTGGTTAAGAATGTACACGTTTAAGATGGGAAATTAAAGGACGGACGGACGGGGACACACACACACACACACACACACACACACACACACACACACACACACGCTGGTTCAATTTTGAATGGGTTTTAGAAACTGCTAGCTCTTATCATTTGAGTCTGCAGAGGTATGGTGTGTACAGTCACTCCCTTCTAGTCATTTTTCTGTTGCAGATGCTGCTACCCAGCCTTCCTTAGCCTTCTGGAGCCTTTTGAGGTCTGCAGAAATATTTGCATGAAGCAAGTACATTCAGCTGGATGGTAATGGCTCTGATCTTTAACATCATACTATCTCTCCTGGCTTCCAGTTCATCACAGGAAGAATGAGAGAGATGAACAGAGTGCTTTTAAGATGCCCGGCAGATCTAATAGCCAAAGTTATCTCTCATCAACTATCCTTGAGAAGGAGATGGAGGCAGTGGTCCCCACACCCCATCTGTATTGTTCTTGCTGATACTCGCCCACAAAATGATCATCTGAATCCCATGTGTCTGATCAGGCCTGGAGCCTGTCACCATGCATATTCTGGTTCCCTATCTCTGGGCAGGGTCCCAGATCTCAGGTGATGGAGCCAGGCTTACAAGATGAGAAAGCATTGGACTGTGAGTAAAGTGAGATTCGAGGTTGGTCTCTTGCTCACTGAGGATGGAGCCTAGCCTGATTCAGACAGCACAGTTCCACTGTGTTTGAAGGGGTCAAGTCAACTCTCAGAGAAGAAAGAGCAGCAATCACCATGTATTCCATGGTCAGCTCTCACTCTTCTCCTCTCTCATGCGGACACCCAAATGGGGAGCTTCTGGAAGCATCTGACCCTTGTACTGTGTCATGGGGCTCTGGGTAATAAAGGGATATTAAGTCAGAGACTCAGGGAGCCACAGGGTGGGCAGTTTGTCCTGCTTCCTCTGGTTCTGGGCGGTAGCTCCTGTCCCCTCCCAGGAGCACAGGCTATCCAGGCTGACCTCCTCTATACCTACCCTCCACTCCAAGCCTCTCATTGATGGCCATTTCAACGGACAAAATATTTTGGACAAATGCTGGTTTGAGTCTTTACCATGTGACTATGGCTACAGACCGGGAAGCTTGGTGGAAGAGCTCAGGGCATGGCCCTTACCTGGCATGGTCTCACGGAGTGGATGCCAGCCAGGCAAATGCTCTGAACTTGGCAGCTAGGAACGTTAGCCACTGGGAGAGGGAGAGGCATTTTAATTTAACAGTATACCCATGGCAAATCAACCACTCTCCAGCGGAAGGCCACACATCCAAGAATATTTGGGCAGTACAAATTGATCTTGAAGGATTAAAAACAAACAAACAAGCAAAAAGACACAAAGTTGGGTAGGTAGGGAAGGAAAGGGAAACTAGGGAAGAGTTAGGGGAGTGGGTGAATACGATCGAATGCTTTGTGGGTGAATATTAGCAAATGCAAAATTTCAGAGAACTAATACAAAATATTTTTTAAAAGAGGAAAAGAATTATCCTCCCAGCCTGTCACAGGAGGGTGGTTTTTTTTTGGAAGATGCTCTATGCAGTATGACCTTGAGGCTTGACCTTGCTGTACTTTGGAGCCCAGAGGCTGTGCCTCTGGCATCTTTTCTAATATCCATTCTTGCTGTATGAATAGAGTCCTTCTTGTTCTCTCTGCCCCCTCTTCCCCGCCTCCCTCTCAGAAATGCTTGTTTTCTCTGCTAAACATTTTTAACGCAGGGGCTCCCTAGTCCTTACTAATAAGAATAACGAAGGTCCCTGTCAGCTCCCAGCACCCCACATGAAGCTGTCATGTTTGGAACTACAGCTTCACAGTGTGGAGCCCGGGTCCCTTTAGCTGAGCCAGCAGGGCTAGGTCCTGAACCAATTTCCTCAAACCCTTCTCTTTCTCTCTTTCACTTTCTCTCCTATAAAAGGCTCCAGACAATTCTGATTTCAGGGATGCTTGGGGATGCAGTGCTTAGTTTTGGGTGCTTAGCTTGGAAGCTCTTAGGGCCACCCAGGAAGTTTTCCAAAGTCCCCATGTCCAGGCTGCATCTAGGCATGGGGCAGCCACAATAGTGCCTATTGAATATATCTTAGGACCCCTGTGTGCAGACAGGCTTAGACTCTAGATGCTTCCCAGTAGACTCTGTTACCCAAGGAAGAAGTCTCTAGCTAGTGACTCCCTACCTTAGCTGCATGGTAGCGATAACTTTACATTGATTGCTGTAGTTCGGCAAAGTTTCCCCTTGAGACCCATGTGTCACAACTGGTACCCAGTGAAATACTACTGAGAGATGGCAGAGCCTTGTGAGTGGTCTCTTGGTCTTTGGGGCCATGTCCCTAACGTGAACTTTGGGATCACAATCCTTCCCTTTCTTTCTTCACACTCAACCACAAGTTGAATGATTTTCTCTCATTGTCTCTGTGGTATGATGCCTTGCCACAAGCTCCAAATCACTGATTGAAGCTTCCTAAATTATGGGACCCCAGCCCCCAATTTTTAATTCTTAAGATTAGTGTCTTAATTAGGGTTTCTACTGCTTTGAGGAGACACCATGACCACAACAATTCTTATAAAGAAAATATTTAATTGTGGTGGCTTATAGTTCAGAGCTTGAGTTCATTATCATTATGGCAGGAAGCAAGGAAACATGCAGGCAGACATGGTGCTGGAGAGGTAGTTGAGAGTTCTATATCTTGCAGGCAACAGGAAGTGAACTGTGACACTTGGTGTG
>CABHPQ010001695.1:336-23470 GCA_902168405.1 Peromyscus aztecus
TGATAGATAGAATGCTAAAGCCTTTAGCAAAAGTTTCCTCACTACCTATGTGACTTATCATTGCTCTGACAGGACCAAAGTAATCCTCCACCATCCCAAAATATTGTAACTGCCCCGTGGATCTTCTCTTATGTGCTTGTTCACCTTGTGGAACTCATCTTCCTTCCCTTTTATCCTGAGCTAATTTTTTAGCATCCTTTATTTCTCATCTTGTTAGTTAGAGATCTTCAGGAGGAGAAGAGGCATTCCTGGGCAGTGTTTGGAAAATGAGTCTTGCCCCCAACACATGGTTAACTACTGAAGTAGAAGGAACTAGATTCTAATGAATCAGAGAGATACTTGAATTGGAATGACGAGGTGCTGAAGGCCTTCCCCTGTGTCTCAGGGAAGGCTCCTGGAAAGGGCAGCTTGGCTTTTGGTGAATTGGGGAAGAGTTTGTTATCAGATAGGTGATGACATTAGCAGTGACCCTAACAATCTCTTCTTTGGAAATTCTATTTTATCCTGGAGAGCCCTTGGCATCTTTTGTGAAATCCCCAGTGTTGTGGCAATGCCAACTGCCCTTGAGGCATTCATTAAGTGCTTATAGGGTTCACCAATCAACGTGTTGGCAAGACTAAGCACACTGATTGGCAGAGGAAGCCCATGTTTCCTAAAAAGGAGTTGAGTCTAGAACTAGACCTTCCAGTAATAGGGTTCAGTAACTGTGATCATCTGAAGCATTGGGCCTATGCTGCTTATCTGGGTTCCTAAAGAGCAGATCCAAAGTGGAGCATTTCTGATGGGTAGTTGGCAGAGGGCCAGGAATGGTAAAGATGAAACTGCTGTGCTGGGACCTTGATCAGTTCACTCTGAGTGGCAAAGAATGCCAAAGGAGGCACAGAATCACTAATGAGGTATCAGAGTAGGACATTGCCGCATTTCATTCTCAGTGGATTCTGTAGGTTTCATGGATATCTGATATAAATAACAGGGAGAAAAACTTTCCATTCATGTACTCAGGTCTGAAACATTCAGTTGCTTTTAGTCCTGCACACAGGTTATCAGCGCTGGGAGGTGCAAAGCACCAGGTAGTCCAGAACTTTCTTGCATCACATCAGGTATCTGGTAACAATTCCAAACAAATATGGCTGGCCTTGCTTATAACAGTCAGGGACAGTGGGGCTGCAGCAGGTTCAGAGGCATATATCTAGTCATAGTGATTGGACAAAGACACATGACTTATGGGCCCCAGCATAAGGATAGCTGCTCTGATTTTTGAGGGCTTCACTGTGTTCCATGCATTTCCTCTTCCTCAGGACTCCTCTTGGGACTCCACATGATCTCTCTTGGTCCTATGCCATTCATCTGTACAAATTCACTTGTGTTTATGTACCTATAGGGACTACTAGGAAGCCAACATCCACACCCTTCTTCCTCACTGAGCAGGAGCAACAGCTGAACCAAGTGGATAAACTGATCCTTCAGCTACAGATGATGACCAAATGAGAGGAATGAACTGCTGGAACTCCTGGCCCTTTATAACAACAATGAGTTGAACAACAGGTACTCATCATGCCCTGTTCTCTAGTGACTGTCTTGACCCTACTGTGTCCTGAGTGCATCTGAGAGGCAGAACTGAAGCCTGTATGAGTGAGATAGGACATAGGCTGTTCTGATTCCTCCAAATGAAAACCAGAGCCTGTGGCCTGAATCACAATCTACAGAGAAGGGCAGTAGGGTGTATGATCACAACATGCATTTCAAGAGGCCTTGACAGGCATTGGCTTTTAGGAGATGCTTTGTGTTCCTAATTGAGTGTTTATATTTGACTAGATATTTACTTTGCTTGTTGCTTTGGGAGCATTTGTGTGCCTGGAATGCCTGGAGTTCATTCCTGCTCCCCTCTGGTCTTGTTCCTTATACTATGAGGAAATGCAACCTGCCTGAATTTCTTTGACATCCTAACTGTGTATGCATTTGTGTGTGTGAAGTGCTCTCTAAGGGGTCCAAATATTGCAAACATGGCAGTGGCAGGTTTTGCCCTTTTCACTTCCCTCTCCCTTGATAAACCATTAGATTACATTCCTAAATTTAGTGCCCAAAGTTCATTCCCTTTAGTGGACACTGACTCATTCTTAAAACTAAACACAAAAATCCAACAATCAAAATTCATTACTTGGCAACACTAGCTAACCGATCCAATCAAACCTCAACAACTCACCCTAGCACAGATATAACCTTTCTACTTAAAATCCCACTGATGAAAAAAGCCTGTTGCTTGCTGTCTGCCTTTGCGTGGTCCAGAGACAGGCTCCCAATGCCATGCTTGCCCTGCTGGGGTAATAAATCTCTTTGAGCTGAGGATTGGGTGTCTGAGTGTGTTCTGTACTGTCTCTGAGAGGCTACCTTATAGCCGGTGCGCGTGCGTGTGTGTGTGTGTGTGTGTGTGTGTGTGTGTGTGTGTGTGTCCTTCCAGATCCTGTGAGTCAGAGATTGATAGTAGGCCTGAGAATATGCCCTTCTCAAAGATTTCAGGTGATGTAAGTGCTGAGGCCAGGGAGCCCCGTATTGGGCATCACTGCTCTCAGCCTTTGTGCTCTCCCTGGTCCCTCGTCAGAATCCCATTGGGAGTTTATAAAGCCATCCTCATGTAGTGCCTCCTCCATAGAAATACTGATTATGAGTTCTGGGTATCCTTGTAAGGAGAAAGAATCTCTGTTCTCAAGACAGTGGAAATGTCATTACAGATTTCAGATAGACCCGGATCTGTGGCACAGACACTTGGGAGCTCCTTAGACAGCTAGACTACCCATCCAGGCATACTGAGGGAGATCATGTAGCAATGTCTTCCTCCCTATTGACACCCAGCCTTTCCTGGCCCTGGGGCAGTGAGGCAAGTCTAATGCACATCAGGAGGTCCAGTACATAGAATTCATGGTGTGACATCCAGTGGGCTAGCGTAGTACAAAACAGAACCTTAATTCATGTTGTCCCTGAGGCCTGTGTTCATGGGGTTCTTTTCTCCTGGGGCCATGCCCTACCACAGGGTGAATTCTGAACTTGAGAGGCTGAAAACACAGCATAAGAAGGAGATGTCAGATGTGAAGAAATTCCCCCAAGGAGATCTTTGAGGCCTCGTACAAGTGCAAGGATCTGAGTGAGAATACCCACTTCTACCGGTGAGTGCCTAATTTAGATGGGACCCCAGAATTTGGTAAGGACTCCTTCTGGTAGTCTGAAGTTTCTCCAGTCCTGCATGACCCAGCTATCAGGAGGAATCAGTCCCACTTGCCTCCTGCAGTCAAATGTCCCAAATAAACACACAGAGGCTTACATTACTTACAAACTGTATGGTCAATGGCTTAAGTTTCTTGCTAGCTAGCGCTATCACCTTAAATTAACCCATTTCTAATAAATCTATATTTTGCCACATGGCTGCTACATTGCCAGGCTGCTGGCATGTTGCTCCATGGGTGGCAGCTGGCATCTCCTCCACCTGTGACTTTCTTCTCTGTCTCTTCTGAATTTTTCTGCCAGGTTCCATCCTGCCTTGCCACAAGCCAAAGCAGATTATATATTAACAAATGGGAGAAATACATATTCACAGCATACAGAAAGACATTCCACAGCAGCTTCTCCCCTTCTTCACCTTTGAACCAAAGTGAGGGCTATGGTTTTAGCCTGTTTACCTCTTAACAAGCAGGCTGCCTTATAGCTCTTGGACTTGTGACTCCTAAACTGGGTTCTGCTAAGAGTGAAGAGTCTGAGAGCCCCTCCCAACATTTTTCCTGTAAACTTCTGGAGCTTCTGAACTTCTCAGAGGATCATGGATCACTTTTGCTGTCAAGGTATTCAGAAATAGTTTAAATCTTTCTGTAAGTTAGCTATCCTGTGGTTTTAGCCTGCACATGAGTGATGGTGGGGTGGGTAATGTGGGTTTCAGCCCAGGGATCTTGGGGATGGGACATGGGACCTTGAAGGAATGATGGTATTTATTAGGAGGCAGGAGTGGGAGATGGAGGTGGAGCTCATCATTTTTGGTGATATTTCAGCACCCTCTATAGTCAGCTCCTGAGTGAATGGACTCAGATGAAGGAAAAAGTGAGCATGTTGAAAGAGGACAACAGAAAGCTGCAGGGGGAGCAGATTTTACTACAAGAGTCCTGTAAGGAGGCGAGGAGGCTCTGTGGGGAGGCCCATGAGAAGATCTATGACCTCTGGACAAAGCAGCAGCAGGTAGGTTGAAGCAGCAGGGGCAAGCTGCCCACCTGTCTAATCATACACATACATATACACACACCCATGTAACCATCTACTCACTTATCCACCTGACCCATCCCATCCCATGATTCTGTGATCATTCACAAGTCTTTCTGCACAGTTAGCTTCTTGGAAGGCACTGTATGACTGGCAAGAAAACCCTACTGCTCTGCTAGAAGCTGCAGTCCACCGAGGGAGAAGGGTAAATCACATATCACTCACTGATATGTTAGTACAGAACGAGCGGTGCTATGATGTGAGCCACACAGGGAGTAGCACAGAGATCTGAGTGATTGAGTTCAAGGGTCTGGGTCTCATTTGCTTGGCAGAGGTCATATGAGATCAGAGGCAGAAACACCATGGAAGGAGGAATGTCCCCTGTAAAAGCCAAATGACTGGGTCTCATGGATATCTTTATAGGTGTTATATGGCATTTTACCCTCTTGTGCCCAGACTGCAATGGTGTTCTCTTTACCTGGCCAAGCTCTTGTTTATCATTGACAGAACCGTAAGTAACAGCATGTCAATACTGTTGACTATGAGTGGCATTGGCCAGGTCACCCATCCTGGATCTTACACTCAGAAGCCCACTGGATGACCAGGGATGTTTCATGAGCTTATGACAGGAGATTGTCAGGGTGGCAGTTTTGAGATTTTAAGAGAATAATTTTCTCCAACTGCATCAACATAGCTTGCAGAAGCACAGCATGCTTCCCCAGTCATGTTTAGTCTCAAAATGATGGAGAGCAGAACTGTGGGTCTCACTGGAAACAGCTAGTGTGAGGAGTCTCAATTCAAATGGTAATGCCATCCTCATTCAGTGTGATGTCCTCCTGATTGCATTCTGTTCACATAAGATTTCAGTGGTGTGTGTGTGGTGTATGCATGCCTGAGGATGCGTACATTTGTGGGTTTGTTGGAAGGCCAGATGATGACATCAAGTGTCCTCTATTGCTTTCTTTCTTATTCCCTTCAGCCTGGGTCTCTCACTGAACCTGAAAATTTTTCTGTCTAAGCTGGATAACCACAGGTCTTTGGATCACCTGTCTCCTCACACTACAGCTTCCTGTCATTTTCTGTCTCGACTCATTGCTATATGATTCATTTGGTCAGAAAGAAAACTGACTTGTTGGATTCTCTTAATTTTTGCACATTTTGATTACTTTGGAATTAATGAGTTTTGTAATAAATAAGAAAAATCAAACAATGCAGCAATTTAAAAATAAAAAGTACACTTCTTTTCTTTCACAGCATAGAGGTAACTTCTCAGCAAATGTCTGGTTTGTCTTACTGGCTTCACAACAATCTTAGGACAGATTCTTCCTCATACTTGTATACAGTTCTGCATTTCAGGAAACTGTTGTTTCCTTCTAGTGACTGACCTGGGCCGTTTTCATATAATATGCCCTGTAATCTGGTAAAAAGTTATTGGGTAATAACAATGGGTGAATACCATTCTCTGGTGCTATCAATGTCTTCTGTGAGGAGTCTGGGTAGGTTTAGTGAGGAGACTATGATGTGTCAACTTGGATCAACTTGGGCTTTATGTCCAGCCCATGGGCACTTTGCCTTGTGTGGTCAAACTCAGGCGTGCAGAGGTTGTTACTCATCTGTATGATCAATGAGTTGGGTGGTAAAAAATTCTGTGTTTGGGGATCATCTTTAAGAATGATGGAGACAGATTTAAATATGAAAGTACTGTGCCTAATCTGGTTAGTACCACTTTGCATCAGTCAAAGAACAGATGGAGCTGCCCATCACTCTGCATGTCCACATAGCTAACTAAAACAAAAGAGAAAATTGATGCAAGCTAAAAGTTTTTCAGGTATTTGTAGAGGCAGAATTATTTATCTGCAAAGAAATCCCTGGGAGAAAAACAAAGTAATGGGGTACATGAAGGTGAGAAAGAGGATACTGAGAGACAGGAAAGGCTGCCTGAGGGTTTGTGTCCTTCTCTGCTCTGGGTGAATGGTGGCTGACCACTGATGACTTCCCTGCATTCTGTTTTGTTTTCCTCCTCATTGTCTGCTGCCATTTTCCTTTCACCTTTGCCTAACCTTGGTTCAGCTAACCTTGTCCTTGGATTTATTCCCTGAGGAATTCTGAACTGCAGAGGTGCTTGTGGCTGCATCTCAGCCCAGCAGAAGTCCCACAGCTATGCTGAGGTGTGAGGAGAGGCTGTCTCAGTGCACCCCTTAGGCTCATCATACTCTGAAGCACTCACTCTATGTTATGTCTGCAGCACTCAGAAACTGCTTTTATTTTGAACTTCTTTTTACTGAGTTAAAATCTAATTGATGGAGGGTTGGAAGAAATGAGAATTCTCAGACATTGCTAGTAGTATAAGATGGTGTAGCCCTGCAAGAAGCTATGTAAAATTATTCAGAATGTTGAATGCAGACTCCAAGTGGACCATTGATTCAGAATGAAAAGTAGGTGTCCACAGAGGATATTGGGGACAACAGAATTACATCAGGACTCATCAGAACACCCCCAGCTAGAAACTATTCAGATGCCCAGCATTGATGAGTGCAAACATATAAGGTGGTCCATGGAATATAGTTAAGCATGGAATAATACAGGCAATCATTTGGCCATGAGTTAGTGAACCTTCTGTTACTCAAAGAAATCCCTGACATAATCATCTTACTTGGAGGAAAGGTTAATATACTCCTGATTTTAGAGATTTTCTAGTTTTCTGAGTATGTTGCTTTGGGCCTAAATTGAGGCAACATGTGGTTTAGAGAGCTTCTTTAGGAGGAAGCTGCCGCCCTTGAAGGCACTGGGAAGAACTGAGAGAGCAAGGGGCTGGTCCATTGCCATCCAGTGGTCCTGTGCTGGGGAACTAAGCCTTCAATGCACAGACTGGAGAACTTGCTGGGAGAGCTTGGATTACTGGTCAAGGGACCCTGGGGTTCACCTGTCTGTGTACAGGTTTACAAGGCAAGCACTACATTGACTGATCAGCCCACTGAGTTCTCCCAGGAAACCAGGCATGCATGTGTTATACAGACACACAGGCAGGCAACACCTGCACATATAAAGTAAAAATGAAATGAAAATTATCAAAACAGAGTAAAAGTACACAATCTTCTCCACATCACTGGGCTCAGAGCTTCCTGTGTTTTCCTGCCTCTGGGCTGGAATATGGGTAGAGAGGGTGTGGGTTAATGAAAGGTCACTTTCTTCTCCATAGTATCCCAGGTGATCTCTGCTTACATTAGTGCTATCTGAGAAACTAAACACGGATGCAAAGTAGTGTGGTTGTATGTGTGCATCCATGAATGTGTGTGTGTCCTTGCACGCATGTGTATTTACAGGAGTGCAGGAAACCCTCTCCTAAAAACACAATCTTCTAATGAACAGGAACATCAAAGACTTGAGGAAAATCTTCAGTCCCTGCTGAAGCAGAAGGAACTGCTCATCCGGCAAAGGGACTTGGCAGCAAAGCTGCAGCATCACTTCACTGTGTCCCAGATGAGGTAGGAGCCCAGGCTTCCAGAAGCAGGTGGATCCAAGTGGGTCCATTGTACCTGGATCTCTGTCCTCTTTGAGTTTCTGTTTGATTGGCAATGCTTACAGCCTCAGCCAGGCAAAGAACCCCTCAGAATGTCATTGCTGACTCAGTCAACAGGAAAACTTATGTCCAGGAAGCAATGTGCTTTCTCCATGGTCTTATGGGGATTGTGTCTACTTCTTCCATTCTGAGACCTCTAGTATGCTCTGAGTATCTCATGTCTTAGATTAGATCTCCCCACAAATATTCCCATGGTAGCCAGAAACCTAGATGGGATCATCAACCATGAAGGAAAGTGTGTCCTCCTGCAACTCTATTTTCCATCAGGAACATCACATTTAGAGATAAGTGTCTACCCCTCGGCAGATTTGCAACAGCAGCCTACTGCTGATTCCTGGCTCTCTGCAGTGTTTATCAGTTTTTCATGAGAAGATTTACTCTGGTCATAAACAGAGTAGGAGTTGACAAATTAATCCCATGCAGGGTTCTGAGATGTAGGAATAACCAGAGCCTTCTCTGCATTGTTGTGTAGGCTCCACTAGAGGGCAGGCGTAGAGTTTCCAGGAGGTTCACATTCACCTGGTATCTAATCAAGGCCAGCTACATCATTCCTGACCTGTGCCTCAGACCTTGTCATACTGATATTTCTCCAAAACTATGTCTTTTGACTGCTGGAAAAAATGCTGTTTTTTTCTAATCCAGCACAGTGTGTATTTTCCAGCTCAACTTCTAGCAATTTTTAAAAGTTGAGAAAAAGTCCTGCCCAGGACCTCTCTGACCCTTTTCTCTTGTTGAAGCAGGGAATGAACTCAGCTGAAAGGTACTGCTTGATTGTCTAGCTTAGTAGATCTGGTGGGGGCTCAAAAGCTGACAAGGTAGGTCCCACCAGGCTTGTGTCCTAGCTGCTTTCCTCCCCTAGGTTTGAAAACCTTCAGCAGGAACTGGAGCAGACCACAGCCCAGGATGAGAGCCTCCTGCAGATGGAGCTGCTGAAGCAGAAACACTATGTCCCAGGCAAGTCAGCCACCATTGAGCCCCATCCCCAGCAGTCAGGGTTCATGGGGTGTGTTTCCTTTCTTAACTTTTGTTTACTAGGGATGAATAGGCCCTGATTTTTCAGTGGCACAGCAAAACTGTTTCTAAATCATATTTTCTTTACTGATTTTCCCTGACAGCACCCGTTAAGAAGACTGAGAAGGCTGGAAGTAGCCAGAATCACCTTGAAGGAATAACATTCTACACTCAGGTTCAAGGCCTCCTCAGAAAACGCCACCTCTTTTCAGTTGTGAACTCACTAGTGAGGCAAATATCAACCTACCATCAGGAGATCCAACCTCAGTCTGATCTACATCTGTTGGCTCACTATCCCCGGGGAAAAGTTTGTGTCAGAAATAAGTCTAATATACAGAGAACACAACACAAATTACTAAGAACCCTGACTCCATATGTGATGGAAATCTGACAAGGAAGACTGTGTTTGTCACACTGCCATCCAGACAGAACACACCAAAAGCACAAGAGTCTCTGTAGTGCAGTGCTGAAGCTGACGCCATGTCATGGACAAGTGTTGCTGAAGATAATTCACTACAGAGAATATGCCAGTTCCTCACCTCATTTGCTGTTCCATAATGAAATTACAAAGAAAACTGTAATTTCCTTAATATTTTTGTTTTATATCTTGGGATATTTATGCTTTGGTTTTTGGTTTTCTTCATTTTCATTTAAGGTTTTCTTAACTTTTGTTATTACTTTTATTCTTGTCATTGTTTTAATAGTTTGCTAAGGCTATACACTGTATATAATGATGCTGTTTGAAAGCCCCCATTGAGTAAAATGAATGTATTTTATGAATAAAATACAATTTCAAACTTTTCACTCTGAGACTCTTCTTTAGTCAGGTGATGTTTCACCTACTGTAAACCCAGAACTCACAGGCTTGGATGTTTCTCAGTAAGTTCCAGGAAGCTCAGGCTGCACAAGGATTTTCCATTCATGGGTCCCAGGGCTACACAGGAGATGGCACCTTGGATGTGGATGGCATAGCCTACTCCATGTAACCCACTACATAAGAGAAAAACTAGACATTGTATCCTTGAGGTCATACATTTACCTACTAGTAAAATGTGGTACACTGTACACACATGTTCACGAAATCATTGTGCACACCAAAATAAAGGGAAACACAAGTATATTGCACCAGGCCTCTCAGGAAATAAGAATGTTCATTAAAATTGTATAAAAGAAATCAGGAAATGAAAAGCAATATGCCACCGTTTTTCTTGAAATATATCATGAGTGATAACAGATCAGTAGAGATAATTTCCTGCAAGACATGTTGGGATATTTTGTGGTGTTTTCTTTATACTTGGTGATGTTTTACCACCACATACATGCAATTCCCACAGAGGCCAGGTTAGGGCAGAGTTCACCTGGAATTTAAGTTAAAGAGGTTTGTTAGGTGTCCTGTGGGTCTTCCGAGACAGCAATAAATGCTCTTAATGGATGAGCCATCTCCACAGTCCCTGCAACTGACCATTGTCCTCCCAGTCATGTGTGCTGTATTTGTTCGATTGGATCACTCCCAAAGACTAAAGTTTCATGAAATTTGTAGGGACAGGCATGCTAATTGTCTTAGGCTGCCACACATCCATTCAGGGCTCACATAGGTTCAGGATCCTGCTCCAGTCTCACTGACTGTCAGAATGGAACAGATTTGCTAGATCTCTTCTAGGATGACAACACCTATTAAGCCTGTCTGATGAAATGTAGAATTGAATAGACCCTCCTGGGGGTGGAGGTAGATGAGGAATCCCTCTTGATGGTCCAGATAAGCAATGTTGGGAGGAACCTCTTGACAAGAGGAAGTGGATAGAGCTTATGTCAGGGCCACATGTCTCTGGTGTAGAGTGATTCTGGGCAAAACTAAAAAAGGAGAGAAGTGGTTGAAGCTGCTCTTTTACCACAGAAGATCTTGATTATATTGAGAAAGTTCTTCAAGATGACTGATTTACTCTGGTGAAGCTACTCTGGGATAGATCTGACTTCTGAGACAGAGAGTGTGGCAGAGATTAAATGTGTAAAGGAAGTAATTCCGTGTGCCTCCAGGCTGGAACTATCACTATCAAGGGCAAAAAGTACCTACTGTCTTCTGATCTTAATGTGGGCGGTGTGTGTGTGTGTGTGTGTGTGTGTGTGTGTGTGTGTGTTGCCAGGTCTTGGCCCACAGAAGCTAAGACATCTGGTTTTTCATTCCTCACTTAAGCTGGAATCTCTCTATCTCATATAATTACTCATTTAATTAGATTACTGTGTGTTCCTTTTGAGAAATTTCAGACTTGTGTTATTTTACTTTCTGCCCAGTGATTCTGTGCAATTCATAACTGAGATAACGCTGTTGTGAGGCCCAAACTACTCTAAAAGTTCTATCCCTGTCTAGTGTATTGCTCAGGGTTCTATGGGATAACAACTTATAGAATGCATTTGTATATATACAGAGGGCTATTTTTTAGAATGACTTAGAGGCTGTGGTTCAGCTAATTGAACACTGGCTAGCTATGATGACAAAGTCCAAGAATCCAGTAGTTGCTCGGTCCACAATGCTTGATGTCTCAGCCCATCAGTAGTATAGTCTGGAATCCCAAAGAAGTTGGCTCCAATGCCAGTGAAGGAATGGACTTGCTAGCAAGGTGAGAGCAAGCAGCTAAAGAGCAAAAGCCCCCTTCCTCCATTTCTGTATATGGGCTACCAGCACAAGGTTTGGCTGAGATTACAGATGAGGTTTTGGGGCTCAAAACATCTGAGTTAAAGGTGTTTCTTTCCTCATTAACATCCACATTAATGTCTTCCAACCACAAAGAGCTGGATTCTATGTAGATCTTCTCTCTTCAAATAAAGCAAAAATATCTCACAGGTGTGCCCATCCATTAATCTTAGTTAATTGGAGATGTAATAATATTGACAACTAAAAATAGCTATCACAACTTCACCCCATGTCAACTTGACACACAGTTATATGTTTTTATATCATGATTAATTTCTAAATGTAAAACAATAATCAGGTCATAATAATGCCTAAACATGATGTAATTATTCCAAGTACAAGGCAAACACATTATGTATTAGACCAGCTCAAAATTATGCCTAGCATGATTTAACTATCTCTGTACAACTACAAACACTATAAAAAGTTAGAATAAGTGGCAATGTCCCTTGAGGGACATTTTTTATTATCTCAAAGTTAAATATGATAAACATCAATATTCTCCCTTCTTTTGGAATGAATGTTTTTATTTATTTGTTTATTTTTGTTTTTACATCCTAACCAAAATTTTCCCTCCATCCTCTCCTCTCAACCCTCCGCCCACCTCCACTCTTCCTGCTCCCCATCCACTCCTCCTTCTCTTTTTTCTCTTCAGAAATGTGCAGGACTCCTATGAACATCTGCCTGCCATGTCATATCAAGTTGTGGTGGGACTAGGCATGACTTCTTCTATTAAGGCTGGAGACAGAAATTCAGTAGGAGGAATGGGTCCCAAAAGCAGGCAATAGAGACAAGCCCTGCTCCCACTGTTAGGAGTCTCACAAGAAGACCAAGTTATACAACTGTAAAATATATGCAGAGGGCCTAGGTCAGTCACATGCATGTTCCCTGTTCAGGCTCTGAGTCACTATGAGCCTACGTTATTTAGTTCTGTGGCATGCTTTTGGGGCTCCTGACCCCACTATCACCTACAAAAATTTAATTGTTTATTCACTAATTTAAATGCATTGGTGTTTTGGCTCAATGTATGCCTGTGTGAGGGTGTCAAATCCTCTGCAAATGGAGTTACAAACAGTTGTGAGCTGCATCAATTTTTTTCATTATTTTAAAAATATTATTTCATTTGATGAGTATGGAAATCTACTGATCAGAATTTAAAATAATAACATATATCCATTTACTTATTTAGAGAGGGGGAAATACATACATACATACATACATTCATTCATACACACATACATACATACATATGATAGGGAGAGAATGAACACACAATACACACCATGCCATTTTGACATTCTGTTCATATGGAGGTCAATGAACAAATTAGGAGGAGTGAGCTCTTTCCTTCCACCCAACTAGGCATCTCATTGGCCCTTCCCTGGTACTTTTCATGATCAACTTGTGGCTTTCTGCCTTAGAGGATTTTTTTGTGGTTCTGAAAGTTAGAGAATATTTTAATATTAAAATGCATTGGGAAAATTTGTGCAGAATTTTGTTTCAAATAAATGATACTCTTAATAACTTTTGACCCTAGGGGTAAGGATTCTTGATGGGATGAGGGTTGCTATGTGTCTAGCTTGAAGAAACTGCTTGTCCAGAGTAATTCATGGGAAAAGGCAAAAGTGAAGTTACTCTGCCATGCAGGTAAGTGAGTTCACTGGAAATAACCAGTGAACAAGCAACAAGGAAGGTTCCAGAGTGAGTCACTGAAATGCCATGTTCCTTCTTGGCATTGTGCCTATGAGAATCTGTCCTAAGTGCCACATGCACTTCTCAGGTCTAAGGCTATTAGTCATTAGTGCTCTGAGATCCCTGTGGACAGTTCAGGTTTCAGCATTTAACCAGTTTCAGCAATCATCACGTACTTATCCAAATATAACATTCCTACATGGATCAAAATTTGCAAGGCACTTCAGAACTTAAGTAGCCTTTGTGGTTACTGTATGTTTTAGATTACTAATGTCTCAAAGACGTAGTGAAAAATATTCCACTTAGAAGAAGTACCTTGTATATTTCAATCTCTAGATACTTTTAAAACAAAAATCACTGAAAAGTTGATACAAAATGACACGCACAGAACGTGATGTACTGAGATTCATCTTTAAATTTATATAAAAGTTACACTTCAGGATCAAATATGAACACAGTCATTAATTATATCCAGACTTTTGCTTTATTTCATACTTACTGGCATTCAGAATATGCTATCTCAAAACATGGGGCTTGACATAGGAAGTTATTTGAGTGGATGAATGAATGTGAGGAAGGACTCAAATCTTCCCCTGAAACTGCTCATAAAACCTAGAAAGGATTTCCTGACAATTTCCTGAAGCAGATCAGAGGCATCAAATGTCCCTCCATGGAGGAAAGGTGCAGCCTCATATCTGAAGACTGATGAAGGCACACAGAGAGGACATGATCCAAAAGCCCTCACTATTTGCCATTTATCTGCTTGACTCCTATTGCTTTCATTATGACACACGTTTCATAACATTCCACTTTACATCAACTCCTAAAATAAAATCTCAGGTCTACTACATGCTCTCAGAGGCACAGTGCTGGCCCTGAGCATGGTGCATGTCCATGGCTCAATGTCATGCCGCCTGGGTGAAATGACTGGGCCCACCAGGAGTTGAGTATCAGTAAAGGCCCTCGAGGTGAGAAGGTAGGAGTATTGGGAAACATGGGAGATAAACATAAAGGCATCATTTTGTAGTAGGGAAGGAACTCTGGTGAACATGAAAGCTTTAGCCCACTCCAAGGATCAGGACCATAATGAAATCTAGAGTAAGGGCCCATAATTTTGGGGCCATATGCACCTCTGTCCCTACACGTTGTAGAAATTGGGGACAGAGGCCTGATATGAGACCAGATGAGTGCTTGGAAGACTCCCTTTCTTTTTTTATATTTTTTAAATTTTATTTTATAATTTAATTTAATTTTGCATATCAGCTACAGATTCCCTTGTTCTCCCCTCCTTCCCCCGAGTCCACCCCCATTCCCATCTCCTCCAGGGCAAAGACTCCCCTGAGGATCGAGTTCAACCTGGTAGATTCAGTCCAGGCAGGTCCAGTCCCCCCCTCCCAGGCTGAGCCAAGTGTCCTTGTATAAGCCCCAGGTTCCAAACAGTCAGCTCATGCACTGAAGACTCCCTTTCTTTGGTAGCCTTGTTCATGTCTCTAACTTCCTACAGGGTCATTAATTCCTCTTGAGATAATTACCACAGCAGGATTGATGCCCTTTCACCATCTCCATGTGCTCCATGGGTCACTCTGACCTGTGCCTGGGATGTTACTTCTAAACTAAAGAGTGTTCTGGGCTGCTGGGTGTCACTTGGGACAGTTTTTGGCAGGAGTCTGTCAAGCTTGTTGTGACCCCCATTTGGTTGAGGCATGGGAACTCTTGGGGATTGATTAATCCTGTTTGCTTGCCCTTCCTGTTGAGACTTTAGGCACAAGTGAGATGTTGGTGTCAAAGACTCTGTTCTTGTCTTTCATGCTTGGTAGCCTGGCTAGGGGTGGCATAGACCAGGGAATGAGTCCTGTTCAAAGACAGTGCAGGCATGTACAGGGGTAACAGCTGCTCTCATACCCTCATACGTAACAAACAGTTTCAGTGAGAGATACCTTTTTCCATCCTTTATTTCATAGCTGGAAGCTCATTAAGTTGGGTCCAAGAGGGACCTCTCCAAATGAGTATGGTGCCTGGCTGGGTACACAGGGTTCCAGGATTCAGGGTTAGAGGCTCCCCAGGGCAAATGACAGTGAGGTGGGATGGATGGCAGCTGATGATGCTATGTTCACCTTCTCCCAACTCCCTAGTTCACTCAGTGGCTGGGCATCAATACTATATGCTTTTATGATTAAGTAATTTGATACTGATTAAGTGAAGTCAAAATGTTGCTATTAATGTACATTTAAAGTACCTGACTCTTTAAATTGTATAGAATATTTACTTAATATTATGTAAAAATATGCACATTTAAGGATTACTTCTTAAGCAAATGATATTCTACATAATGACAATTAATTCTGGATGAAAACAATCTTGAAAAAATTATCTCATGTCTAAGCAACTTTTGGGTTTTTTTCTACCTTAGGAAGACTTGTGCTGTGAAAGTTTGTACTGGGTTAGTGTTCATGCTTTTCTTTTGGTAATCTCTGTTTTGTTGTGGAGTCCCTAAAAAGGAACCTAAGATGGGTAGAAACAAATGATAAGACTCTCCTCTTTTTTAAAAAAAGTACTCTCCTCTCAAAAACATCTTCTATTAGCCCCACCATAGTCTGTTTTATTATGCCTTCTAAGGATATCTTGGAGATGTGTTAATTTGAATGCAATAAGCCCCCATAAGCTCATAGGGATTGGCACTATTAGGAGGTGGGGCTTTGTTGGAGAGAGTGTGGCCTTGTTGGAGGATTATGTTCCAGTGGGGGAGAGTTGAGATCTCTTATGCTCATGCCATGCCTAGTGTCTCAGAGCACTTTTTGCTGCCTGTGGATCAAGATGTAGCTCCTTCTCCACATTTTTCTCCTTCTCTAGCACCATGTCTGCCTGCATGCCTCCATGTCCTGCCATGATCATAATGAACTAAACCTCTGAAACCGTAAGCCATCTGATTAAATGTTTTCCTTTATAATTGTTGCTGTGGTCATTGTCCCTTCACAGCAATGAAACCCTAACTAAGACGGTAGGTATCCAACATAATCACAGAGAACAATGGACTCAAGAAAGAATTCTACTTCTGGACGACCCTTTGAGCATGGACTTTCATATAAACCAGCTCTGCTGCAGAATACCTTGTAAGGGTTTGTACATTTAGGTGTATTTGTTACAAATGCTTTTAGACCTGTATCATCTTTATAGACACGACTGTAGAGCAAGCCAAGGTCAATCAATTCACCATGCTAAGTAGAAATTTGGGAAGTCATGTGTTATGCAGTGGGTAAGACCTGATCTGTTGTTCTACACTGAGTAGCAGCATGCAGAGTCAGAAATACCTTTCTCTTGTGTTCTGCCTTTTTGCCTCCTATTACTTCAGACATGACCTTTCACCCATTTAACTAGAACTTTCCCAACACATTCAGTCAGCCCACCCAAGCTATCCCCTTCCCATACTACTCACCCTAGTTACCTCCATGTCTTCAAAGCCTAGTGTAATAAATGTTTCCTAAGTCTACACAGAAGCTAATGCAATAAATGTTTCCTAAGTCTACACAGAAACATAAACTAGTACATGAAGGAATTAACAACTCGACTTCTAGGCAACTGGAAGATATTTTAGACAGAGACAGTAGTGGCCACTACCATCACGGAGAATGATATCTCATGACTTATATATATTGAAGACTGGATTATTCAGGTGAGAAAAAAATTTAAAAAAATAGGATTAATATTAAAGTATTGAAATGATACACAGTTATAGAAAAAAGTGTTGAAGGAAGTTTTGATATTCGTGTCTAGATACTGAAAGCAAAGATTATTTCTCATGTTTCTGTTTTTTGAGTTACATTTTACATATCATCTAATAAGGCAAAACAGTGTCTCTGTTGTGAATTAAAAAGTTATGCCATTCAAACAAACATAACAGGCACTCAGAGTTGAAGGTAGAAAAGAGCTAACACAGCAAGGTGGCCACTCGGAAAGTTCTGCTGCCTCCTTGGCTGGTGTCTGGGAGTTGGGATTTCCGTTTATATTTATATACACATGTATATGCAGTTAGATATGGTTGTACATATTATGTATACCATATAGATACTTATAAAAACATGCACATAACTATATCATTAGCTCTGCATACAACATGCATACCATACACACCCATACCAATACCACAAAGGTTGTTTGTTTCTTTTTATTTTTTGTTATTCCAAATTATTGTACACCTAATTAATTTAATGTATATTTCTGTGTGTGTGTGTGTGTGTGTGTGTGCATGCAAAGGTGTAGGCAAATACATGTTTCTAAATGTATGAATGTGGGCACATATATGTGAGTATAGTGTGTGAAAAAGCATGTGTGTATTGTGGCACAAGAATGATGGTGCCCTCATCCTTTATGATGGGCTAGGGGTACTATTACTGTGAGGTGGGGCATGATTGATCATACTTCATTCTATGCATGGAACTTCCATTCTTCTAGAATACTGATGTTGTCTAAGATGTTGCTAACAATGTGTAGATGTTTCAGGATCTTTCTTAGATGGATATCTACAATCTATGTCACATGTTAAGTCCTTCAGATAACATTTAACACTAAGCCCATGGAAGTTTTCAGTTTCTCCTTCCTCTTCCACTGCACTTTCAGATTAGAGTAAATCATCACAATCAAGTAAAGCTAAAGCCACTTATTGGCTATCCAGAACTTGGTGAAGACCAGGAAATTGTGGGTTCCCAGGATACAGTGATGTTGACAGGAAGACTTCCAGGTGGGATGTTCCTACTGCAACTGTTACCACAGGCCTCCAGGCTGAGACAGCAAAGAGGCATCCCTGCTGGGCAACCGTGTAAGTTCTCTTCTTCCAGATTCTGCTGCTGCAGACAGAAAGAGGATTTTAAACTCTGTGATTAGATAGCTGGTTTTATTGAGGCCACTCTTCCTAAATCCTGCTTGGCTTTGAGTATAGCATAATGCTTACACTGCATCTAGAAATAACAGGAAGAAATTCCCAAGAGTTTTTCTTTTATAACTGAGATTTTATTGGTTGAGGACCAGTAGAAGCACATGTTAATTCAGTTTTGTTTTCTTTCTTTTTGCATGCCACAATTCTTAAGTGTAGGATTCCAATCTCATAAGATGGAGGAATGGAACACTGTGATACTTTGACTAACTCCTCAGATCTCTAAGATGCCTCCTTCCCACTACCCTTAAATGTCATGTTAGGGCAAGAAAAAAGCATTCATGGAAATAAATAAATAAATAAATAAATAAATAAATAAATAAATAGGAAACCCAACACTAAGGAGATGGAGTTAGAAGGATTGCAGGAAATTTAAGGCCAGCCTTGAGAGATAAACTTTCAGGGAAGGAGAGAGGCATGAAGGCAAAGGACAATGGGAGATTGGGAAGGGGTTTGTTCAAAGTGTAATATGTCCATTATTTTCTATGACTAATCTCCACTTACATTTGCTAGAAAAGGTGACAACAGCTTCACGTTAGAGACACAGCAACCCTATCTCACCAAGAAACCTTACCCAGGGGTGAAATTATAGGTCCCATGAAGATCTGCACAATCCTCATGTGCCTAACAAGGCAGCCTTAGATCATTGGAGAACCAACCTCTGCTGTTACATTAACAGTCTGTGATATGCCTTCATGGGAGCAGATCACAGAAGAAAGGAAAGGCAGCAAGGACCTTGTTGGGACTCTATTTTGTTATCTCTACTCAGAAGCAACAATTTTCCACACGAGCTCAGGGTGCCTCTTTACCATGGCCACAGTCACCAACGCAACAGCAAGGACGCTCCAAAGCACCACTGTCTCCTCCCTACTTCACCTTTCTATTTGTGTAATATGTAGTTCATTTCATCTGGAATCTGTGCTGTGTGTGTTGGTGTCTATTCCCACTTCCCTTGGAAAGTGTCAATGTTCCTCAGAAAATACTTGAGATGTAAGAGAAGGGCTGTAAATACTGTCCTCTATCAATATCCACATGTTATTGTTTTCAGAAAGGCTGAGCATAATCCAAGGCTAATTACAAATTACAAAGTAACTTCAGACAAACCTGGACTCAAAAATATCCACTGCTTCAATCTTAAAGAGAAACAGGTACCAGACAGTCTAAGAATATCAATGTAAAAAGGCTTAACTCTAACACAAAAACTGCCTGGATACCACCATACCCTGAAAATAGCCCAGGCCAACATGGCCCCTGAAAAAGCCCATGCTAAGTACCTAAAGTGAAAGTAGACCAGGATTAACCATTAAACCAAGACGTCAAGGCAAAAGTATTCCAAGGCCTGAGGATGAACCTGATGAAGACCAGGAATAAAGCCTAAATTAGCAATGGTTTTCTCTCATCCAGAAAGGCCAGAGACCAAACCTAAGAATAAAATTGACAAAGCCTGACCTAAAAGAGGTCTGCACCAAAACCTGAAGCTGAATAAGCTCTGACCCAGAGGAAAACCAGAGGTATCCCTGGGCCAGTCCATTAAATGGAAGAGTCAAGGCCAAAGGAGAAGAAGGAAAAGTAACAAAATGAAATGCAACAAAAAGAAAAGAAAAGAATGGCTATGCCTAACCTTGACCCCAAAAAAGGCTGGCCCCAACCAAAAGGGAAATTAGTCCTACCCTATCCCTCAGAAGAAAAAGACCTGGCTCGAGGAAAGAAAAGGAGAATAGCCATGCCTCAACTTTACCTGGACAGATTAGTGAATACCCTGTCATCACAGAGTCTTCATCCAGTAACTCATGGAAGCAGATCCCGAGATCCACAGCTGAATACCAAGCTAAACTCTGGGAGTCCAGTCAAAGAGAGAGAAGAGGATTCCATGAGTAAGGGGGGTCAAGATCATGATGGGGAAACCTACAGAGACAACCAAATCAAACTAGAGGGAACTCATGAACTTTAGACAAACAGCTATAGAGCCTCTGTGGGACTGGACTAGGCCCTCTGCATAATCAAGACAGTTGTTTAGCTTGATCTGCTTAAAGGGGCCCCATGACAGTAGTCAGGATCCATCCCTGGTGCATGGGCTGGTTTTTGGAACTCACTACCTATGGTGGTACACCTTTCACAGCCTTGATGCAGAGGGAGGGGCTTGGACCTGCCTCTACTGAAAGGACCAGTCTCTGCTGACTCCCCATGAGAGGCCTTACCTTGTTGGAGGAGGGAGTATGGAGTAGGTTGAGGGGGGAAATTCTGGAAAAGCGGAAGGAGAGAAGAGAGGGGGATCTGTGGTTGTTATATAAAATGAAAAAAAAATCTTAATAAAAAAAGAAAGAAAAATATATGTATGAGAGAAGCAGTACATTATGGCCAATTCACTGGGCATGATGGAGCTGTGCTTACAGAAGAGATGAAAGTTAAATGGTTGCTTCATCAGGGACTTCAGGACCAGTGTGTGGCTTTCCAGCCTTTGCAGAGCTCCATGGAAGAAAGTGATCTTGTGGAAACAATTAACAGTTTAAGGAAAGGGTGAAGTGCTGTATAACAATTTTCCTTATTATGACATGATATTCTTTTCTGTTATTTTTGAGATTATAATCACATTATTTTCTCTTCTCATTCATCCTTCTAAACCCTCCCTATACTCTTCCTTGCTCTCTTTCTAATTTATGACCTGCTTTTTCATTAATTGCTGGTATAAGCATATACATATATACATATATTTGTATCTGCATGTAGTTATATATTCCTAAATGTAAACCAATCATTCTGTATAGCTAGAATATACGTTTTCAGGACTGATCATTTGATATTGAGTATCCAACTGGTGTGCTCTTCCCTGGGTAGGGCTATTTCCTTAAGTCTCAGAAAGTTGTATGGAAACACAAAGGAGGTTCATAATACCCAGCAATTAAACTATGGCTGGGAAAGCTGAAACTTACAGGATTAACAAGGCCCTTCCATTCCCAAGGTTAAATAGGTAGTAACTAAGGAGAGCTGAAGAAATGAGACACTCTGTTTCATTCAGCTGCAAACAAGGCATGCAGACACATTCAGAATTCTAGTCTTCATGAGTCACCCATTCTAATGTGATACTTTGTGATGCCACACATTACAGTTATTCATATTCTTATAATAATTCCATACCTATTCTCCTGTATTAACCTCAATAAACTCATTAATTTGAGGGAAAAAGAATTACACAGTCTTCCCTGGGAGGCAGACAGATAAAGGGGAATCTATACTGAGACAAAGGCTTAGTAGGCTTTGTCTTCTACCAGCAGACTGACTCGTCCAGCTGTCTGGTTCAGGACAGATAGTTGTGTTCACAGTCAGTCCCGAACATGGTCACCTGAAGCTTCAGGTGATCACAGCTCTTGTGAGTGAGCAATGGCTTATGTCATGTCCAAAAGACAGCATGGCACAGCAGTTCTCCTCATGCTCACTCAGGACACTCAGGGCCCATTTCCACGATGTTTTCTATGTCTAACAGAAGTGGTTAATCCACAGGTCCCATTTAGCAATGAGCATTCATTGTCATTTCAACATTCTAATGTTATGAGGCTGTGCATTCACTGATGCCTACTACCAAAAGAAGGACCTAGGACCAAGACTGAGAGCTGAAGAGATCTAGTTGTAGAAACAGAAATGTTTACAAAGCAGTTGCTATTACACAAAATAACAATAGTAGCATCATCTTAAGGGTTATGACCTGTCAAGCCAGTGACTTTTGACCAGGTACACAGTACTAGGTATTAATTCCTTACTATAGTGCAGGCCTCATGAGATCAGAAGGAAGTTAATTAAACAGTGACTCCCATGTCACTATTGCATCAGTGATTTTCTCATATTCTGTAGGCCACCACTTAAATTATATTTGCTTATGCTGAAATAAAAAGTCATAATTTCATAAGATCCTATTTGTTTATTTTTAGTCTCATTTACTATTGGATGAGAGTCCTACTCAGAAATCCCTTACCTGTTCTTGGAAGTGGGAGTATTTTCTCTACTGTGATCTTTGTCAGTTTCAGGGTATCAGGTCTCATTTTGACATCTATGATGCATTTGGTGCAGAGATTGTGTGTGGTAGAAGATAAAGAGCAGAGTTTCATTTTCTGTATGCCTAAAACAATTTTTCATAATGACCTTATCTGAGACAGTATCTCAAATGCCAACATATATGTGAGATAAAAATATGGGTGCAAAGTTATACTAGGTACTCACAAGTGCATTCTGCTTACCAAGTGGACCACTTTGAGGGAACCAGCCATGCAGTAATATGAGGTCAAGCTCTGACCACTCAGATTAAGGAAGGCATAGCAACCACTTGCATTAAAATAAATCTGCAGGAGAACTTATAGCCTGGCTCAAACACTACAGATTATGTGGTCATTTTCTTAGGTCCCCAGACCCATTCTCACACTAGTAAAATAAAAAAAAATGTAAACACACAGAAGAGGACAAATGATCCTTTGGTGATGAATAATACTTAGATTGCCCCATAATTCCAGCTTTAAGTGTCTTTTTAATGATTACAATTTTCACCAAATCTAAATTTTTTAATGCTTCATATGAAGTGTAAAAAAGAGCACATATGCTATGTTTATTGTAAAATAAGACATCCCGGGTACTGTGGATGCTATAATGATGGTTATGAATGAAAATTTAACATAGACATACCAGCTGTATCACTCCTGGGTGTGTATACTTATAAAAGTGAACTCACTATACTGAATCATGTATATGTGTGTATGTGAGTTTGTGTGCAATTTTTATCATTGTGCTACCTACAACACAGATGATTTATGGAATGAGCTTAGATGACCACCAATATACTAATGGATAAAGAAAGCATGATATACATAAATGATGCAAGATAATGCAATAAGGAAAGAAAATTATAGAAAAAAATTAATTATATAGTTCTCAAGGAAATTGTTGCAACTATGTATCATCAAACTTAAGAAATAGGCAATTGTCCAAAATACAAATATCCCATATCTTCTCT
>CABHPQ010001696.1:246-25964 GCA_902168405.1 Peromyscus aztecus
AGGTGCTCTACCACTGAGTACCACTGAGCAGGTGCTCTACCACTGAGCCTGTGCTCTACCACTGAGCTCTAAACTCTTGGCCTTAACTTATATTAAGTAGATGAGACAAATCAAAAGAAAAGCAATATAACATGATGTAAGAAGGTATATGAAGTTCATGTGGCAACGTCTACAGCTCCATACTCAGCGAGGTCCATGCTTCCCATGAGTGCTCACACCTTACCATAGCGGAGTGGAGCAGGGGTCATAGTGAGCACAGGCCAAAGAGTGTGGCAGGGACTACAAAGTACAGGGTGAGGGAGGGGCCACAGTGAGCACCCAGGACACACAGACTCTTAAGTGTTGACTCACTGGCCCTTGACAAGAAAAAGACATTCATGTAACAAGTAAGGTTCATAGGGGGTCACCCAGATCTCCCTGGGAAGGGGAAACAGAAAAGATTCCATGAGTAACTGAGAGCAGGTGGAGATGAGAACATGAGGGATCAGTTGGGATAGGGGACAGAGGAAGGGGAGAGTACTGAAAGAGACTACTGAAATGGGGGAGGCATTTGGGGTCAGGTAAAAACCTGGCACAAGGGAATCTCCCAGAAGTCTACAAGGATGACCCCAGCTAAGACTCCTAGCAATAGTGGGTAGGTAGCCTGAACCTGACCATCTCCTGTGACCAGTTTGTTGCCTAGCCCAACTGTCATCAGAGAGTCAGCATCCAGCAACTGATGGAGACAGATACAGACCCACAGCCAAACACTAGCAGACCTTGAAGAATATTGCAGAGAGGAGGAGAAAGGATTGTAGGAGCCAGAGGAGTCAAGGACATCACAAGAAAACCCACAGAATCAACTAATCTGATCTCATAGGGGCTCACAGAGACTGAACCGACATATATATATATATGTATATATATATATATACATATATATATATATATTACAGTTGTGTAGCTTGGTTCTCTTGTGTGACTTCTAACAGTGGGAGCAAGGGCTGTCTCAAACTCTTTTACTGGCTTTTAGGACCCTGCTCCTCACACTGGGTTGCCTTGCCCAGCCTTAATACATGGGGAGGTGCTTAGTCTTACTGCAACTTGAAATGTCATGTTTTGTAATACTCATGGGAGACCCACTCTTTTCAAAACAGAAACAGAGAAGGAGTGAATTGGGGGTGGAAATGGGATGTTGGGGGGGGACTGGGAGGAAAAGAGAGAGGGGAAACTATAGCTGGGATGTAAAATAAATGAATAAATAATTTTTTTTAAAAAGCCAGGTAGTGATGGCACATGCCTTTAATCCCAGCACTGAAGAGGCAAAGGCAGGCGGATCTCTGAGTTTGAAGCTGCCCTAGTCTACAGAGTGAGATCCAAGACAGCCAGTGCTACACAATGAAACTCTGTCTCAAGAGCAAAAAAGAGAGAAAAAAAAAGAATGCTATGTGCAAAAGGAGGTTGAATCGGTGGGAATACAGTCTGTCCTGATCATGCCCTAAAACAGTGGGAGATATCCCACATTAACACTGGTACATCTGCCTTTCACTGTTTTTATTATTTGTTTAATCAAAACCACTGATGCATGGAATGAGTACCTTCGGATAACCCAGAGGAGATGAGAAGAAGTATGGAAAGGAAGTTTGGGGATGAAATATCTAGGGATATATCACACACAAATGATCTAAAATTTAACCGCTTTGGACTCCTAGTGAACCGAAGCCATCCATACATCATACTAGGTCAAAATGTTCTGGATCTCTATTGTTACTCTTTTTTAGGACTCAGCACTTGAAAGCCTTACTATTATCCATTCAGGGGCACTATGAAAATAGATTAAACATCAGGCTTGGAAGCCTAGAGCTATGTAGAGTGTCCAGAATGTGTGAAGCCCTGGGTTCAATCCTTAGCACCACAAAGATGAATTCATTCATTTGTTTAATTGAACTTAAATTGGGCTGCAGTCATTAACACGGAACCAGGTGTAGTAGCACATCCTTGACATCCCAGCACTGGTACAAAGTAGGACAACAAGTCTGTGATTAGCCTCATCTACATCGAGAGTCCGGGGCCAGCCAGGGCCGCATAGACCTTGCCCTCCCCCCAAAAGAATAAAAGATCAAAATAGAACCACCTGTATTTTGATACAGCCTTGAACTGAAAGGTCTCAGAGACACTGGCCTTCTTCCTCCAAACGCTTTCTTCCAAAGGTTTTTCACAAGCACATCATCCAGCAAGGAGTTCATACAGTGGGTTAGCCAGAAACCCATAATTATCATTAGAACCTAAGCTTCCAATGAAACTGTAAGTTGCCTCAATTAAATAGAAAATCCCTGGAGGGTAGAATGCACGCCAGCGTCTGTTCTCCTCAAAGAGCTGGGCTCTAGTAACCCTGCCACTATAAACATTTATTGAATAAATGTTCTATTTATTCGGAGAGGTTACTTTGTCATTACATATTGCAATTGTGTGTTAATTATCAACATAATTCCAAGTCGTTGATACATTTTAATATGATTATGTTACCTTAAATAAACATTTGCATACACGCATCAATATGCAGCCATAAGGAATCCTACGTAACAAATGAAACACAGTAGATACACCGCCTGCCCCTAAAGCCCAGTACAGGGATTTGTGCCACATGGATGGAAATAATATCTACTCACTAAATGGGAATCTGTTATGTGAAGTGAACATTATGAAAACAGTTCCCAAAAATGACAAATAAATATAACCTATTTCATAAATATGCATGAAGCCAAAAAAAAAAACCACAGATTTCTCAGGAAGCAACATGGTTTTTAACTGCAAGTCTGGGTGAACATTTGGGAATAAAACAAACCAAAGAATACATATCCTCAAGTAATGGTAAAAATATTCTTTGGACAACCCTCCATGAGAAGTTATTATTTTTCCCTCCTAAAGCGACGAAAATTTATAGGATTTCTCTCCTCACAGCATGAATTCACAGGCAACCACAGCTGAAATGTCTGTGGAAGTCCTTACCAGAGCCTACTGGATGAGAAATTTGTACTTCTGGAGGGAAGTTTGTACCATGGGGACTCAGGTGGAATGTCGATTCTCCACAGCACATAAAGCATTACTATCAGAGCCAAGGTGGCCTAAGGTCACTGTGCTCAGACACTTGGCTGGAGACCACAGAACATTACCTAACACAAAATCTCATTCACAAGGGCATAGAGAACCTTCTCTTATGATTAAAAAGAGGTACCAGAGCATCAACAGATGACTGCATAAAAAGATTATAGAGAACAAAATCTTTATTTTTTTACTGAGATGAATGTGTACATGATTAAATTAGTATATGTAACTGAGAGAAAGCTCTCTGGACTGATACATTATCTCCACAACTTTCTGTTCAATTTCTATCGTCCACCCCTCCTATCTTGTCCTGACCTGTCCTGTTCTAGCCTAGTCCAACCTAGCCTAGTTCTTTCAAAATTGATAGCTACAACAAGAAATTATCTCATCACCCAGAAATTATCTACTTCCTGAAGTTTGGAAAGTATAACTTTGGACAATACTTCCCTTCCAGACTTTAATTTGCACGTTAGTAGTGTTCATTTAAAGAAAGAAACTATGTCAAGCACACAACAAAATTTTATTCAGCCACAAAGAGAAATGAAATCATGGCATTTGCAGAGAAATAAATAGACTGAAAAGTATTATGGTAAGGGAAATAACCCAGGCTCAGAAAGACAAATAACATATACTTCCGTTCACAGAGCCTAGATTTTATTTTTATATGTGTTATATATGTGTACACGTGTACAGCATATGGGACATGAAACTAGAAAAGGGGCCCATGAGAAATGAAAAAAATGATAATAATGGGGTAGAGAACAAGGAAAGGAGGGGAACAGAATTCATGTGACCTCAAAGTAGAAGGAAAGGTATTGGATGGAAGGGAAGGGACCGGCAGAAGAGAGCGGGTGTGGGGGAGGGGAGGAGAAAATCGATAAAACAAAGCAGATAGGAAACTGTCATAATCAACCCCACTAATCTGAACACTGTTTTTTAAACTAATAAAAGAGTATTTTAAATAAAAGAGGCACCAGACTAAGGCTAAATGGTCTCTACTAACCTTGGGGGTCAGAGTCCTAGGACCCAGGACAAACACTGAGCAAGGTTCAGGATTCTGTGTCATACAAACCAACTCTGGTCATTTGAAGACAGGTAATTTATTAGAAAGATGTGGAGTGGATGACAGGATTCAAGCAGACAAAACCTATCAAAGAAGATCAACCATACTTAGACCCTTGCCCCACTATTCCAGAAGGACTGCTGACCCTAGAGAGAATTCTCAGGTGACCCCTGATCCTTGGTATACTGCCCAGAGTTAAAGTCCACGTAGGTATAGCTTTGGTCAAATGTCCACTGCCTAGCTAGATGAGAATGGGTTTTTAAACAATAAACAAAACTGGAAACTGGAAACTTCACGAGAAGCAGGCCCTACTTCCTTGCATTAATCATGGGATGGATGTCTCCAAAACAGAGGCATTTTCAGATGTTAAATTACTGATAAACATTTTAGATGTACCGCCCTTTCTCAGAGAGCTGTAAAATAAACACAGCATGACCACATCTTTAGAGAATAAGTATGGTGCAAAATGAAGTATTACTGTAGGCCCACACACCATCACTGTTGAATGGTCAATACCAGCTCCCTCGGTCTCCTGTGTTTTTCTAGTCTCTCCAGAATCTCAACACTCAGGAGGCCAGGGAGTTCACCTCCAATTCCTTACCTTCCTCCCACAGTGAAAGGACAGAGTCCCTCTGATTCCTGAAAGTGGAGGACTGCAGGACGGCTAAGTCCTGGTGCAAGTAGGAAACACTAATGCTCACCCCACCCTTGAAGCCCAGCGGAGAAGTGTGGGGAATTTTGGCTTTGACTCCCCAGCAAGAAGTAAGAAGCCAGGACCTAGAGAAACGTTAACTATGAGACAAGCCCATGCTTCATTTTCTGGCCAACTCCTAACCCTCCAGATGCTGAAAGCTAGCAGTGAGATGTCAGCCAACACTCTGACTTTTACCTTGGATTACAAAAACCCTAGCATCACATCCTCTCCCATGAAGAACACCCCAGAACAGTTCGTCCCAATGCGGCAACACTGTTGCTATATCTTTTTCATATTGGAAATGCAACTCAAACTACCTTTTTGGGCCAGGAATTTTTGTGTGCTCCATTGCTTAGCTAGGTTATGAAATATTAGTAATTCCAATAGTTAAGTTACAATAGGCATGGTTTTCAGTACCTGCAATTATTTTGAATGTAGACATTCATCACACAGTGCACCTTGCGGTATGGTAAGTACTCCTGCTGTATTATTGAAGGATACTCATTACAACTCCCTACATGCCTTTGTTAGATGCATTGCCTAATGCTTATAACCATAGCCACCTGTGAGATTGAAAGGAAAGAGACAGGCCTTGCTGCCCAGCAAAGACAAAGGTACCCAATCCTCTCTATAGGAGTTGGTGACCTGATGCTGAAGAGCAAAGGGCAGCCCAAGACTGAGTCTGCATCTGTCTGCTTTGGTCCCCAATCTCAGATTATCAGGGCCCAGTATACCAAAGGCTGGTGTTTGCTGAGTACTGGATGAGACCACACTCACTCAGCCAAGTTGGAGAAGGAGTCCTGCTGTGGGATGTTCTGTATGACAAATGTGTTGCTAATAAAACACTGATTGGCCTGTGGCTAGGCAGGAAGTATAGGCGGGACCAACAGAGAGAATTAAAAGAACAGGAAGGCAGAGGGAGGCTCTGCCAGCTGCCAGCCAGGACAAGCAGCATGTAAAGATGCCAGTAAGCCACGAGCCATGTGGCAAGGTATAGATTTATGGAAATGGATTAATTTAAGATATAAGGACAGTTAGCAAGAAGCCTGCCACGGCCATACAGTTTGTAAGCAATATAAGTCTCTGTGTTTACTTGGTTGGGTCTGAGCGGCTGTGGGACTGGCAGGTGAAAGAGATTTATCCTGACTGTGGGCCAGGCAGGAAAACTCTAGCCACAGAGTCCAGGGGCCCACTCCAGAAGGCAAGCTTACCAAGACAGCCTTCTGAGGCTTGGCAAAGATGTCCTGTAATTAGACATTACCACCTAATAAGTAATAAGTGAACACCATTGTAAAGCACTTTGCAAACCTAGAAGACTGTATGAGTACCTATCATTAATAATAATCATGTTCCGGCAATCATGGCATTCAGGAAGCAGTTTAGATACAGGCAGCCTCTGCAGGGAAACCACTAATGTACAAAGGGCTGAACGTAAATACTTCCCCCAGTTGGAAGACTGCCCAGAGAAGATGACAGACCTGCAGAGTTCCGAAGATGATTCCTGAGCACTCCCCCGAAGATGAGAAGGTGGCAAGGAAAACCATTCCGTTTCCTTATAAATATTTGGAGAAGCCTTGCCAGTGCAAGGCTTGACTTCCCCAGAACTCCTGGAAGAAGCAGAATCTGTGACATTTTAAAAATAATAAAGGAGCCACTGCTCCTAGTAACCACCTTTCTAGTCACAAATTAAGTCAAATGAGGTTTTGATGTCAAATGGTAGTGTTACCTATTCACTATAGAAAATTTTCCAGAAGAAACCCAATTCATTTATGTTGCAGGGTGTGGGGATGGTTTATTTGGTAGTTTTGCAGTGCTGAGGTCTGAATTCAGGCTCTTACGTGTGCTGGTAACTGCTCTGCCGCTGAGCTACATCTCCTGTCCTCTTTGGACCTATTACATTGAGACAAGTTGGTCTTGAGCTTACCCTGTAGCCCAAGATGTCCTTGAACTTTCAGTCTTGTCTTGGCCTCAAAAACGTGTTACAGGCCTGTACCACCAAGCCCCTTTGTGTGTACAGAAGAAAGGGTGTGTGTATGTGTGTGTGTGTGTGTGTGTGTGTGTGTGTGTTCCTGTGGGTACGCATCTGAGAGACCAGAGGTCAACCAAGATGTCCTTCCTCAGGAGCCATCCACCTTGTTTAAGATGGGGTTCACCCATCTGGCTAGGCTGGCTCTCCAGTGTAACACAGGGATCTACCTGGCTCATCTTGGCCAGCACTGAGATTACAAATGCAGACCACCTTGCCCAGATATGTGACCACTCCCCAGGGCTTTATGAATTATTTTCCTTGAAGTAGTTATGAAATGATAAAAAAGACCTAGGAATTGATTTTCTATGTACTTTTATTAAGTTCTCATTTTGCAAAACTTTTCATTGTAGAATTGATTCAAATTGCCAGCCTTTTACTTGTTTCTGTGCCTTTGAATGCCTACAGTTCTGAACATAGGCACTACACAAATTGGACTTGCTTTGCTCATCACATGATATAACTTCATGTAAATTTGGATGTTTTATCTCCTTAGGGACCAAACCCTTGATGAGAAACCCTTAGGGACCAAGTAAGATGGTTGGAAGCACTGCTTTGGAATCTCTCTGTAAATAACATGGTAGTGTTCATTATTGAGCTCACTACACAGCTGAATTACTCTAAAACAAAATCTTCTAGTTAAACATTTTAATACTCAAAAAAGTGTCAGGCAATACCATAGAAATCATCCAGTAGTATGCCAAGTGAAGTTCACCTTTTCTTGAAACTCTTTCCTTTATAACTCAAGATGCTGTGTGGACGGTGTCTCAGGAAAGTGCCTCAGTACAGGCCAAGTGTGACCAGAGGCTCACTCACTCAGTGTTTGCCTGTTACTAAAAAGCTCCTTGATTCATTTTAACGGGAGGGGAAAGATAAGCAATTATTATAACAAAATGATTGACGTTATAAAGCTTTCTGCTACTGAACACGTTTTCAAAGAAATGGCTGACTGTGACAGGGCAAAAAAATGCAGAGGTTCCTCCATCTTGTTTTCTTGTTGAGGCCATTTTAGGTTAGATTAAAATCTGATCTCCTTGATGGGAAGCACCCATAAAAAATTATCCAAAATTTATTCTAGGAATCTGAGGTCAAGATGCCTTAACTAACTTATCTTAGTTTCTGTCAAACTGCCTGCTGGTGCAAATCTCCCCCTCCAGCTAACTGCTTATCTCACCTTTCTGTTAAACTGCTTGCCCACCCAAAACCTCTGCCTGAAGCTGCCTTGTGAGACACCATGATGTGGTTTTTGCCTTTAAAATCCCCTTACTCTAAATGCACTTGAGCCCAAATACCTAAGTGTACTTCCAACCAACTGGGATAAAGACTTTCAATTGGCTGTGTCTGAGTGGTCTTCTCTGATGAGCTCCCTGTAATAGTAAGACTTACATTATTTTTTTCTTGTGTATTTTTGTTGCTTTTTTTTAACTTTTTATATCATCAAACATTCACATATTTCTTTTCCATTAATCAACTCACTTTGTTACAGGGAGGAACCTCTGTACTGACTTGCTCTGTCACAGCTTCATTTCTAGGACCGCAGTCTGAACTTCAGACTTTTTCCTAAAGGTTAGAATTCAACTAAAATGAGATCTAATTTTCAGAAACAATTACTTTTTTCTGCTAGCCAAGTTAGTAAATATTTATTAAAATGAATTTCTTTAAAACTGATTTAGATTTAAACTTCAGAATTTTCTGATGTTCCCCAGGAATATAATTCTCCAGGTTACTGACTAGCAGGAACAGAGTCCCCTGAAAATCCACGCAGAGCCTCCAATAATCTTGCCACCTTTTCCAAAGGCTCTCCTGCCCACACACTGTCCCTCACTACAGCATTAAGCAATCAGCCAGGACAGAAGTAAAAAATCATCTTCACTTATCCTGTGCCTGCAATCTCTTTTATTCTCCAGGCTCAAATGAAAGTGACATTTAGATTCACTTTTTAAAGTTTGTCATTTCCAAGAAACTACCTGAAAAGAAAGTGGAAAGTGGCTTAGTTTTGACTTGGCAATCAGAATGCCCCTTAAACACAGTCCAAAGGATGTTCAATTTTCACCTCAAGCAACAGAGAAAAATGAGGCTTAGCCTTAATGTGCCTACATCAGGGAGAATGGAATCCGATCCTGGGAATTTCAAACAGCCTGGGGTCTTTTTATGGAGCTGAACCACAACCTCTGCCTCCCCATTACAATTTAATTCTGACGTGCACAGCACATCAGAATAGGTGGGAATTGTTTTTCTAACTGGTTGAAACACAAAATCTGTGCCTTGGGAATTCACCTCCTGGGAAAAAACTATGCTAGAGACTAGGAATGAAGAGAAGTGGCCCAATTCTGAGAGCTCTAATTGAAGCAGTAGGTAGAATGCTCAAAGGTGAGCAGCCCTAAGATGCCCAGGGTTACAGCCTAAAGGATCTTTCTATTCTCAGAAGCAAGATATCCTCACTTTCTGTAGCTAAGGACCCCCTGTCATAGAATCACAGGGATGATAGAGGGCCTACCCAGGCCTTATCCTCAACTGACTCAAGTGACCCCTAGACCTGTGCTTTTAACCAGACCCCTTTGTGATTCCGATGAGCTCTGCAATTTCAAAACACAGAACAATGGCTTCTCTTTCGCTGTGGACCCCAGACCAGTGGCATCTAAATCTCCCAGGTCTTGTTTGTTACAAATGCAGATTCTCTAATTCCGTCACAGACCTACTGATTCAAAGATTCTGGCAACACAATCTAGCAAGGCCAGCAGGAGATCCTGGCCTGTGTTAAAGTTTAATGAAAGTGACCATCTGACCATCGTGAGTGTTTGTGAATCAGCTCGGGAAAACACTGCAATTGTCAAAATGTACACAGGAATCAGAGAAGTCATCGTGTGACCCTGGGCCAGCCTGGAGACCTTCAAATGGAGACCATTCCTATTTAGCATGGGGCAATGAAACTGTGGGAAAGAATGAAAGACATTTGAGGGGAAATGTGATAAGAAGCAGGAATATGCATCAGTCCTGTCCCAAGATTCAGCTTAGTGAAACAAGAACCTTTTCTTCATGTGGGTATATGTGTGTGGTGTGTGTGCACATATGTGTGTAGGTTCAACATGTGTGCATGTATGTAGAGATTGTGTGAACAAAAATTCCAAGGAAGAAGCCATCTGCAGAGGACTACAAACTAATACAAACTCAGTAACTGGTCAGTTTGGAATGTTGCTGATCCACAGCCTGATTACAATTTCTTTTGGGCTATCTTTAGCTCCTCAAGAATCACCCCTTGCCAACCTCTACATCAGATCCACCATCCTGAAAACCAGATAAAGACCTTTGGAATGTATCAATTTAACAAAGCCCTATTCTCTGCCAATGGGAGCGCTAGAAATGCTGTCAGCAACACTTGAGGTCCATAGTTGAGATTCCTTACCTGATCGACCCACTTAGTGTTTTCAACTAAGGTATTTTTTTAAATGTCTCGATTTATAACTGTCTTTGACTTTATCTATTATTTCATTGGAGATGAGGATTGTGATTCCCACAATCACCCTGTCAGCACACCTCACCTCCTCTCCCCTACCTCCGTCCCTAGGGACAGTTGACATTGGGCGTCTTCCCCAGTTCCTCTTCACTTGGCATATTGAGAAAGGAACTCTTGCTGAACCCACAGTGCACCATTGCAGTTGGTCTGGCTGGCCAGCTTGATACAGAAGAGTCCCTGCCTCCCATCCACTAGTATCCTAGGCAGGCTACCACATCAATCAATTTCACGTGAGTTCTGAGAACATCAACTACAATCATTATGTTTGGTCAGCAAGTGCCTTATCTACTGAGCTGTCTCCTCAGTCCTGTGCACCACTTTTGAGTTAGAATAATTGTCATGAGATATGAATGCCTACCTTGGGGTCTGGGAGCACTGAAAAGCTACGGTGAAGACTGTGGATCTCCTTGTTCAAGCATTTCAAGAACCTTAAAGATAATTATCTGGGAAACATCAAGACAAAAGATTGTGTTTAGGAAATGTGATTATGAATTAGTTCACAGAGGGAAATGAAGTGAAAAGGCTAAACGTGGGTAATTAGATGGAAATTTTGCAATATTGAAGAAATAAGGCAGTGTAGGTTTGGATTAGGGTGTTTGGAGTTAGAAGTGAATCTAATATATAAATAGAGGGGAGCAAAGAAAATAAAAATGGACTGTTCTTGATGATCAGGTAGAGTAGAGGGAGGCTGAAGGAAGTACAGAAAAAGAGACACCAAAAGAGAAAGAAAAACATGATAAGCCACAAGGCTGATGGATGAGAAACACACAAGAACTTCTGAATGGTCCAGTGTGTTAGTTGGTTTGAGTGAGAAAGGTTCCCATAGGCTCATACGTTTGAAAGTTCAGTGCCCAGTTAGTGAGCTGTTTAGCAAAGATTGAGAGACGTAGACTTGTTGAAGATGTATCACTATGAGTGGGCTTTGAGGTTCCAAAGGCTCAATCCCACCCACTCCGCCTGCTGCCTGCAAATCAAGATTATGATCTTAGCTATTGCTCCAACACCATGCCTGCCTACCTGCTACCACATTCCCCATCTTATGCATCAGAATGGTCAAGGACTCACCCTCTGAAACTGTAAGCAAGCCCTCAGTTAAATATTTTCTTATATAAGTTGCCTTGGTATGGTATCTCTTCAAAACAATAGAACAGTAACTAAAACATGAAGGTTTGGGAGAAGTGATTGAGCCTTGTCTGTCACAATCATCTTCACGCTTTATACCACTTTCAGTGTTAATACTTGTCATTCTGAGAAGGAAATGAAGATCTTAGTTCCACAAGAGGCACAGCAACTTTACCGAGAGTTCCTTCAATTTACAGCCACCTCCCTTTTTGTTTCTTCATCTAGAGAGCAACTTCAGTCTTCATTGTGAGGATTAATGCTGTGGGAATACCTTGGTGGATTGGGACCAAGGTATGCTGCAAAGATCACACCACCAATAGATCTCACGCAAGAGATTTCTGGGGCAGGGGAGCAAAAGGCCATCTCAGAGCAGGGATATGAAAAAGAGACAGAGACAGAAAGACAGACAGACAGATAGACAGTCAGACAGACAGACAGACAGGGAAAGGGAGAAAGAGCAAGAGAACAAGAGAGCAGTCTGTGATGGAGGGGACCTTTTAAAGGGCATTTGGAGACTGGGACTGACGATGTAGCTGCTGGTGCTGAGTCACGGAAGGCAGACTGGGGGAGTGCCAGATTTCCAACATTCCTCCATTTGTTTTTTAAAAAAAAAAGTGAGTAAATGGGAAGGGGTGACTGGTGAAGCAGGAATGGGGGTGCTATGCTCTTTAGACTGCTTCCAGTTACCTGGGGTTTCGATATCTTTGGAGAGCCAAGAAAGCTAGGATGTTGGCCACGTCTTGGAAGAGCAGGCTGTTTCACTCACGGTCCAGGCTCTTCAAGATGATCTGGGGCTAGGGAAATACAGGCAGTGTCTGTGAGGCTGGACCACCTGGGGCTAGCTACTTTGAAGCTGTCTGGGATGCAGATTTTGAAGGAATACCTGAACCTGGCAAGATGCTAGAATAGATATATATTGGGGCAGAAGATAGAGTTAAGGAATTTAGGAAATTTTTTTTTCTTAAGTGTATGTTTGAAACTTTTAGGCCCATGATCCTGGTAGTTGTGGAAGGTGAGTCCCAAGACCAGGGAAGGGGGAGTAGATCCTACCTTCAGGAATAAGTGTAACAAGAAGGTGAGAAAACAGGCTGCTTGATTGACAGTACTTAGCTGGAGTCCATTTGACCCATGAGAGGTGGATTCAAGTCAATTTTGTTCCTTACAAGAATTTTTTAAATTTACAAAAAGAGAGAAGTGTTAACTATGTTAGCATTACCACTGTTAATAATCTGTATTGAAATCCACACTGTAGAAAAGACAGTAGGCTCATGCCTTTGGGTAGTAGTAGAAGTTTGGAGACCCAAAATGACTTTAGTTTAAAAGCATGAATACTCTTTTTCTCTATTCAAAAGACTGGGTGTATAGAGATTACACAAATGTTTTTAGCACAATGAGAAGCACTTTTAAGTCTATACTTAGAAGACAACCGAAGAAAGTTTAAAATCTTGACCTTGCAACTATGATAATAGTAGCCAGTGCTTACCAGAACTTATTAATAGCTTATCAGAACTCTATTATCGTTAAAACTCTGAATTTTTGAAGTCTTATTATAACAATAGCATAAATACGGAAAGGAATCAGAAACATTTTTCATTTTTCATACCTTAAGTCACTTTCTTATGACAATTTAATTTTTGTATCCTCATAAAGCTTTACACCTTTTTTGTATCCATTAATTCATCACAAGACACAAATGGTTGACTACTGAGGGCAGTCCTTATAAAGTGAGCTCCTTTAAATAAAGGAATAGTTAAGAGTTACATTGAAATTTGCTCTGTGAGTTTATCTCTTTTAAGAGTCTGGTAGCAAAGTAAACTGTGTCTAGAGCTAGCTCAAGGAAAGCAAGGCCTGATTTTACATAGGAAGAGAACTGAGAAGGTAGCTGAAGCCTTTGCTGCTGGTAAACTAACAAAGCTGTCACTAGCCTCCTCCGTGGTCACCAGGGGCAAAGGTCCCAGGGCAGCAGCAGCCTTCGGCCATCAGGTCTAGCAGATCCAACAGACTTTCCTGTGTTAAGAGGAACTTGGGGGCACTGGCCTACCTTGTCTAAGCAAAGTGGAGAAATCAACTCCCCAATGTCCTCCTTGTCCACAGTTTGTACAGAGTCCTGGCAGCAGGTGAGGTGAAGAGCAGTTTTTCACTCAGTGGCCGGCCACATTTAAAGTAAGCTCTAGGTAGAGGTTCTTCTGTGCCCATCATCTTCTTTGGAGGAGAGTAGGGTGCTGCCACGAGCTGGCATGTCTCTCAACCACAAAAAGCTTTTTATTAAATATTTTAAATGCCATATTAGGCAGATTTCTGAAGAGTTTGAGGACCGTTATCTATTAAGTATGTCTAAACTAGACAAACTTTGTTTTAGGCTTAACTTTGAAAACATATACAGGAGGCTAAATAAAGCTTGTTCTTGTAATTAATTACGTTAGTACATAGCATGACTACAAGTATAGTTATGATCACATTAAAGAATTTTATCATTTATAGGGTGACTGATGATTAACTTGCATTTCTTAATTATCCTTAATAGTTTACAATAAGTTATAGCCTTTATAAGACTAGAACTTTACATTCCATCCCTGGTAGGTTTAGCCTTAAAAAAAATGTTTTAATTGAAGCTCTTCTAGTATCAAGATAAAACTTTCTAATCATAGATAAAGCTTATAGAGAGACTATCAACTTCACTGATCCTTTTACAGTGCACCATTATGGAATATTTCAGTTTTCTGTAAGGTTTATTTTATCCAAATAGCTAAAGCTTAAAAGACAAAGAAGCTAGAGAAATATTACTGTGATCCTGAGTAGATCTTAGGAATTTATAAATCTTGATTATCAAATATACCTTATTTATCAAACATATATTATTACTTATCTAAATTTTCTAGCTTGGTATTGAACAGTTAGCAAAGACATAAGTAGTTAGACATACATCTTAAATGAGCTTTTGTTAGTCTGAGTAGATCTTTATAACCTTAAATTTTTATTATTATATACAGTTTATTTCTAAACTAGAGTTGAATCATATATAGTAGCAAATATAACCTTAAATTTCTATCATCATACAAAAGTCCATAACAATCCAAAATATTTGAGACTTGTTATTGCTTCCTCATTCTAAAAGGAGATAGATACAATTATAAACAGAAAACTCATTAGGACTAAGAAGTTTTATAATTGTTGTTCTATGTCACATGGTCATCTGAAGATGGTGATTAAGTCACATGTACTCTTTGACCTTAGTAAAGATGTCACCAGTCACGTGGCTGCTTACATCTTGAAGGTCATCAGCCAAGATGGAAGAGATCCACATGGTTGCTATTTAAGACACACAAACACACACACACACACACACACACACACACACAAGCACACACTCACACATGCACAGAGAGAGAGAGACAGAGACAGAGAGAGACAGAGACAGAGAGAGACAGAGAAAGAGAGCAATCTGTGATGGAGGGAACATTTTAAAGGGCATTTGGTGACTGGTGAAGACATAACTTCTGGCACTCATTCACTGAAATCAGGCTGGGAGAGTCACCTAATTTCTAACATTCACCCTTATAGTCATTAAGGAAATTCCCCTGGAGAACTGGATACTGTCCATCAATCAGGAGACTAAAGATGCCCAAGTTGACCTGTACATATATTTACCTCCTAAAACTTAGATTTTCCCATAGAACGCTGTTCTTTAACTTTTCCTTTGCATGAAAGCATACCAGTTAAGGAGGCCAGCTGAGGAGCAGTCCAAAGGGTTGCTTTGCTTCCACTGACTGCCTTCAGTGCTGTACAGGTAAACTGCTAAGACGTGTAGAAGTTTAAGGGCATAGAGCACCCTGCACAGTGCCCACCATCCGGCTTGATTGTGTCCTCTGCTGGCAAGCATCCTGGAATATAGTCCAAAACTTCTGGGAATGCTTGTAGGTAGCAGAATGATTCGAGTCGGATAAAGCACTGAAGGTCACTTTCAAGTTTTAGATTTGGAGGTCATCTGGGTCCAGGAAAACTGACCAAAGGGTCTGGAAGGTAAAGACCACAAAAAGTGACCTTCTGATCAGCTCTCCATGGCTGTGATGAAACACCCGAGGTAATCAGACTGAAGGACAGGCTTGCTTTGGGTCACAGTTTGGGAGGTCTCTGTCTGTCACTTGGCCCTACTGGTTCGGTCCTCTGGTGGCAGAGGACATCATGGGGGAGCATGTGGAAAAAGAGCTCTTTTGCCTCATGGAAGCTGGGCAGCGGAGAGAGGGTGAAAAGAAAAGGCTGAGGATCTAACACCACTTTTAAGGGCATGCCCCCAATAACCTAACTTCCTTCCACCAGGCCCCACCTCCTAAAGGTTCTGCTCTTTTCCAATAGCACCACAGGCTGGTGACCAAGTCTGGGTCTTTGGAGGCATTTAACACACTAAGGGTCAAGGATGCTCCAAATGAGAGGACCAGCTACATAGGCCAGGATGAGAGACAGGGATGATAGTTAAAAAGTACTGTTGCCAGTGAAAGGGGCCCCAGTGAGCAAGGCTGGAACAATCAAGCAATAACGATATTAATATAGTTCTAGACCTAGAGCAAAGTATGAAAGAAATACCCATAAGCCTCCCTTGACTGTATTCATTTCCTATGGCTGCTATAACACATCCCACAAACTGAGCAGCTTAAAATGGGTACAGTCTCAGTTCTGAAGGCAGAAGTGTCAATCAGTGTCAGCTGGGCTGCAGTGCCTCTGAGGCCCTAGAGCAGTGGTTCTCAACCTGTGAGTCATGGCCCCTCTGGAGGTCATGTATCAGATGTCCTGTATATCAGATACTTACATTATGATTCATAACAGTAGCAAAATTACAGTTATGAAGTAGCAATGAAATAATCTTAGGGTTGGGGTCACCACCACATGAGGAACTGTGTTAAAAGAGTGCAGCATTAGGAAGGTTGAGAATCACTGCTGTAGAGGAAAATATATTCTTTGTCTCTCTCAGTTCTGGTGGCCACAGGCGGCCCTTGGTTTTTAGTTGCGTCACTCCAAGCACTCCCCCATCTTCCTCATCCTGTGTCTTCTCCTTTTCTGTCTCTTTGATGGACACATGACATTACACTTAGGGCAATTTATAATGGCCCAGGATGACATCATCTTTGAGATTTCAGTTACATTTGCAATGACCTTTTTCTCAAATTAGTTCACATTCACAAATTGTAGGGTTTGTGATATGGAAAAGCCAAGCTTGATGGTGCATACCTATAATCACAGTACTTGGGAAGCAGAGGCAGAAAGATTCAAGGTCAGCCTGGTCTCCATGGAGATTTCTATATCAACCAGACCTACACAGTGAGATTTTTGTCTCAAAAAACACAGAAAGAAAGGAAGAGAGAGAGACAGAGACAGAGACAGAGGAAGAAGAAAAAGAAAGAATGTGTGCATTACGTACATGTCTTTTGGAGAAACCACCATTCAACCCACTAAATGATATAAATGAATGACTGCATTAAAGTAGATAAGTAAGTTAAGTGGTAGAGATAAATCTCCATGCAAAAGAATTCTAAGGGGTGGGATGGCTCATGTGGGAAGATGCCCATCAAGAGCCTGACATCCTGAGTTAGATTGCCACAGCCACAGGATGAAAGGAAAGAATCAACTCATACAAATTGTCCTTTGACCTCCAAACAGAAATGCACACACACACACACACACACACACACACACACACACACACACAAATAAATAAATAATGAAGTGAAATAAATGGAATTTTTAAAAAGAATTCCAGAACTTAGAGAGATGGTAGATGGTTAAGACCATACACTGCTCTTGTAGAGCACCCAAGTTCAGTTCCCAGCACCTATATCAGGGGGCTCACAACCACCTGTAACTCCAGCTCCAGGGATCTGACACCCTCTTTGGGACTCTTTGTCCACTTATAAGAACATACACAGATGCATACATGTACATATGATTTTAAAAATAATTTTAAAAATTAATCTTAAAAGAAATATCCAAATAATTTTAACTATCATCTTCTCACCCAAGGAAGTAATGAGTAGTACCCAACTCCTTGCGTACAGGACTTCCTTCCAGAGGGTACACCATGGAAGGGTTGTTAGGGGGATCGTCTACACTATAAGAGAGACTGACAGACACTCCCCCAGCCAGGTAACTATGGTTAACAGAAGCAGCGACAACTCATTTTAATAGTTTGTGTCCCTGATAGGTGAACAGAATGACATTGCCCTCCAAATCACCTTCCTTCTAAAAACCCCATAACCCCAACATAACAACCAAAAACTATCAGATAAGCCTCAATTGGAAACACACTGCAAAACTCTCCCAACCTCATCAAGGCCGTCACGGAAAAAGTCAGAACAAATGGCACCATCGAAAGGAGCCCTGAGAACCAGGAGGATGTCACGTAGGTAGCATGTGCTCCTGGGCCAGAAGAAAAGACATTCTTTGAATACTAAGGGAATTCAAAAGAGAATGGACTTGGGTTACTCATGAACACCAACTGTGACAAATCAGCTTACAGTGAGATAAGGACAACTGGGTATGGGGCCTATGGGTATTCCCAAAGTCTCCTTGTTACTCTTCAACAAATCTAAAACTAGTTTACATTTTTTAAAAATTTTCAAAATCCATATTTCTGTATTCCTATATAAAATGTCAACCCTATTCCAGGGTTTCTCAGACCCACAGTCTTGGCTTTTGGGGGGACAGAGAGTAGCCTTGGACATTAAAGGATGCTTGGTAAACATCAACTACAGCTTTTGTCCTAGAGATAATAGAATACTCCCTCCCCCATTGTATACAACTATCTTTGTCTCCTGACACTATCAACTGTCCCCTAAGAGTGGAACAAAGTCATTTCTAAGAACCACTGGCCTCATGGAAGGTCATAATACAAGAGCAAACAGATTTAAGTTCAAGTGCTGGATACACCATTTACCAGCCACACAACCTCAGCTACCTGACTTTATATCTCTGAGTCCTTGATTGCTCTTCTTTAAAATGAAGACAGTAAGAGTCCATAAGTAGACCAGTGAGATGGCTCAGTGGGTAAGGGAGCTTGCCACCAAGACTGATGATGTAAGTTCCCTCCTTGAGACCCACACAGTAGAAAGAGAGAACAAACTCCTACAGGCTATCCTCTGACCTCAATACACATACACAAATACGACACATACACAAATAAATACACTCAGAATGAATGAATATAATAAAAACATTTGGAAGTTGTGAGCATTAAAACAAGTTTTTTTTGTTTTGTTTTGTTTTTTTTGGTTTTTCGAGACAGGGTTTCTCTGTGTAGCTTTGTGCCTCTCCTGGAGCTCACTTGGTAGCCCAGGCTGGCCTCGAACTCACAGAGATCCGCCTGGCTCTGCCTCCCGAGTGCTGGGATTAAAGGCGTGAGCCACCAACGCCCGGCACAAGATTTTTTAACACACTGCCTAAATATAGTTAATCAAAGACAAAATATCATCATTTTTATGATGATCACAGTTCACTTATTCTTCACTGTCCTCTAAGTACAAAAGTATAAGTAGCATTTGAATTTGAACCCAGGTCCTCAGACCATTGAGAGCAGAGGCAGCTCTGGGAGAGCAATGCACTGTGTGTTATCTCGCAGCCCAGGCGTCTTTGTCTGTGGCTTAAGTCGAGTGACAAGCTTGGTGAGTTGCTGACCTTCGTCAAGTTTACCAGACAGGTAATAGAGCTCTCTGGTCCATTGTGGTAAGACAAGCTTCCTACAAACGACTCTTGTAGACACACACAGCTCACTAAGACAATTGAAACTTAAACGGCAGGTCCATGTCAAGGTCTGAGTTGTCCCTTAAGAAAACACTGCAGTGGAAAAGGGAAAGACCCTAAGCCACTCGCCTTCCTTCCCTGTCCTGCCAAAGTGCCAGTAGAACTGGGCAGTGAGGAGCAGGGCTGGGGCTCTCCTCCAGGGGGCTGGGGATTTCCCATGGGACGATCGATCGTGGGGTGCACAGGGCGGCTTTCAAAACCCTACAGGAAAGGTTATCCTGGCAGTTCCCTTTGAGGTAATGGGGTGGTTTGAATAACTCCCATAATGCCATCTATTTGAATGCTTAGTCACCAGGGAGCAGAGCTCTTTGACAAGATTAGAAGGAAGGAGGTGTGGCTTTGCTGGAGTAGGTGTGGCCTTACGGGAGGAAGTGGGTGGTGTGTCACTGAGGGTGGGCTTTGAGGTTTCATCAGCTTGTCAGGCCCTGTCTTCTCTTCTCTTCTCTTCTCTTCTCTTCTCTTCTCTTCTCTTCTCTTCTCTTCTCTTCTCTCTCTCTCTCTCTCTCTCTCTCTCTCTCTCTCTCTCTCTCTCTGCTTGTGGATGAGGATGTAGCTCTCAGATACTTCTCCAGTACCTCCATGCCCATGTACTGGGTGCTCCTTGCAATGATGACAATGGACTATCCCTCTAAAACTATAAGCAAGCCCCCAATTACATGCTTTCTCCTACAAGAGTTGCCTTGGTTATGGTGTTTCTTCATAGTAATAGAACAGTGACTCACACAGTAGCTTCGGGTGATAAAGGGCAGTATCTGCCCTTTAGACGCCAGTTCCTGTCCTGGTCTTCATCCACCAAAATAATTATCCTCCATCCAAAATAATTATCAAAGTTATTTTAAAAATCTGTACATTATCAAAAGCCCCTCCCATCTGCATCCTCTCTTTCCCTCCACCATTCACTGCCATCTTGGACTTTTCCCTGCATAGTGACAAGCAAGTAAACTGTATGTGTGCAAAGTCCAGGAAATGTGTACCACATTCTCCCAAAAAGGCTCTCATTTCTGTATGGAGATGAATCTTTGGATTTCTTCAGCTGAGTCAGTCTGCAACCAGCTCATGTGCATATTCTGAGTGGTGGCTTGAGAACTCTGCCCCATCCTGACATAAATGGCACACACCTTTCCTCTCTCTGCCTTCCCACCATATCAAAAGCCCAGTCTCTTTGGAATTCCCTTATATCAATTCTCTCCTCAGATGGATTCCCCTAAAACTTCAAGTTTTTTTGGTCACTTACTCTGAAAGTAACAGAAATAACCTATCATATTTTAGCAAGACATTTGGAAGTAGAATTTTCCACTTCTCTACAAAATGTAAAAGTATCTTCCACCTCTTATCCTCAACTTGGGGCATTTATCTAAAAGTGCTTACAAGGGCAAGGGTCATCTTCAGAAGCCTGTTCATCTGTTACTACATTATAAATAGCTGTGCTTGAACTCTTGACGGGCCAAGATGCTAACGAGGCAGGCAGAAGTTAGACCTTTCTGCACCTACTGTCACTGGCTACATACTGACTATGAAAAGTGAAATGATGGTGGGCAGTGGAGGAAAGAAAGCAGCCTTCCCTACACAAACGTCGTAAATACACTCTCAGGATCTGACCACTCTTTTCTTCCCCAGAATAATGGGAGGAAACAAAGATCATCCTAATTTCCAGAGATGGAGAGAGTGTTTTATGTCATGAAGGCCCCAGGAGGGAGCTAGGGAAATGATCACCCTCACTAAGTCTCTAAAGTGGCAACATACCCCAGCTCACATGAAAAAGAAGGCAGTGGAGAATCCCCCAATCCATCTCAATACTCCAATACTGTGTCCTGAGTTAGCCCCTCCCACCATCCTGACAGCCAGGACAGTCAGTCTGGCACTGATCTGGGCATACCAATATTCTGAGTCCTTCCACATTCTTTCAGAATTCCTGAGGTCCACAATTGTCTGTCATCACATCTTGCGTAGGGATCCCTCTCGGTGTTGAGCATCAGTCAATCAGAAACTGTTCCGGGTCAAATGGATACTTCTGTTCAGGGTATGCAATACTTAGCAGATAGGGAAATAAAAGTGAGAATATCTGGGAGAAAGCAGAGCAGCCTGAAAGCCAGTTCATGATTCCTTGAGAGAAAAGTGGGAAAAGGAATCAGACGGCTCCTGAACTTGCTTATAGAGATGCCACATTTACTCAAAGTCTACCATTCATTATAAGTCATAAAACAAGAGAAAAAAATTAAACATTCACATCAGGAGCAAGGTAATTCCAATTTCGGGATCATTAAAATGTGAAAGAATAGAAGGGTCAAGAAGACAGAATAATTAAGTGGCTGCTAGGATGAGAGCAAAACCTTGAGAAGTCTTTCAGCTGACCCCATGCCTCCTGGCAGGCCCCCATACTCTTACTCAAAACACGAGCAATCGGAAAAATTGTAAAGACTCCGCTCCTTCGTGATTAGCTGCTCTCCCTCCGTGGGAGTGAATGGTAATTTACCACGAGTATAAGCAGGAGAGAGTGCAGACAATCTGCACACTAAACACTGGAATGCTAATAAAGACAAACGATTCTCCTCTCTGGAATGGCCTGCTCCCTAGACCCTTCCTTCTGCTCTGCTTTGAGAGGGGTGTACTGAAACTCAAACAACATTTTTTTTTACAAGAGAAAAGAGAGAGTTCGATTTAGGAATGCCCCAACTTTGTATATTTTTGTCATGAACTTCAGTAGATTTTTTTTATCTTTTTTAATAATGCAGCCCTCCTTGTTGGAGGAGGTGTGTCACTCAGGGTGGACTTTGGGGTTTCAAAGGCCCAAGTCAGGCCCATGTCTCCCCTTCTCTCTGCCTCCATCTTGTGGCTAAGATAGAAGTTCTCAGCTACTGCTCCAGCACCATGCCTCTCTGCTTCCATGCTCCCAGCCACGGTGATCGTGGACTAACCCTCTGAGATCGCAAGGAGCCTCCAATCAAATGATTCCTTGATAAGTTGACTTGGTCATGGTGTCTCTTCATGGCAACAGGACAGTAACTAAGACACTGGGACTGGACCCCAAAAAGGATCTGAGCATGCACATTCCTCCCCTCCTCTGCTTCCTGAAGGCAGACGCAGTGGAGCTAGTTACATGACTTTCCTCCTGTGGTGGACTGTAGCCTGGAACTGTGATCCAAAATAAGCCTGCTTTCCTTAAAAAGAAATTTTGAAAAAGACTGCAGCTGTCCTTTAGTATCCTCAAAGGATTGGTTTCAGGACATACTCGACTGCCCTCTATCCCCAAATAAGCAGGTGCTCAAGTTCATTAGATAAAGTGGTAATATAGAACAGAGCCTGTACATTGCCTCCCATAGACTGTATTGTCTCTAGATTACGCATGCTCAGTACAAAGCAAAGACCATGAAAATATCTATCTTGTGTTTCATTTCAAAAATTAACGCAAGCAGTATTATGTCCAGCCTATATTGCTTGCTCCCAGGGTCCGCGGAAGAGTCTACCAACCAGCTGAGGATTCTAATCTGAGGGATATTCAATGAATCTAAGCACACTGAGTTCTTTAGTCATTCACTTTATTCTTCTATGACGATTCTATCTACACAGTTTCTTTTCTGTTCTCTTACTTAGTTGCTCTCGTTCCCTCCTGCTGTTCTCTCATCATTCTACCTAGTTCTTCCCATCTCAGTCGTCCTCATCCTTGTTCTTTTCCATCAAGTCTCCCTTTCGTGCTCTCAGAGAACCAGTATATATACCCACACAGTAATTCTTTGGTAAAGCAATGTGAGGCTTGAAGTTTTCAGGGTCTCAGAGAGAGCGAGAGGTGATAAGGACCCACACATAAAGCAATTAACCGTCAGCTTCCAATTACAACCCAAAAAGGGAGTGACTAAAGGGGAGTTCTCTGGCAGGGTCAACTAAAGGCTAAGATCAATTAGGGAATTTATGTGCTCAAACTATAATCTAGAAATGGCTAGATAGAATGTTAGCGGTCAGTAAGTCACAAGAAAGCAAACTGTCTTTGGGGCCACTTTTTCCGCTCATCCCAGCTGCAGCTGCTTTCTGATAGGGAGGGGGACATATGTTAGGTGGCTAAGCAGCCAATGTCAGAGCTTGTAGTATTTGGTTAGTAAAAGCACTTTCACTCAGAGTAATTGCTGAGGAGAAAATCTAGGAATAGCACCTGGCTGAGGAGGAGTTAAAACTTAATTTGCACAAGAAAGAAGCTTGGCACCTATCACCTGCCTGGCCTTGAAGGCAATCTCCTTGGGTCAGTGGGAAGTAACTGACTTAACTCAGTAACTGGCAAATGGCTAAAACATCATCCCAGGAATATGAGCAGTAAATCTCTTAAATTAGGGTCTTGTGTGAATAACCCGGGGTGAACGTAAGTGGTTGAGGATTTAATTGTTAGTGGTTCTTTTCTCTATCTGTGAGTGAGATGAGCTCATGTTTATCTATGTGCAGTTTAGTCCTTGGACAAAGGTATCTTTGCTGAAATACTTTTGTCCGGAGAATGGTCCTGGCCAGATATATGTTAATAAAAAATAAACACAGCTGGGGACAGTTGTCCAGTTACCCCAAATGTATAGGGAAAGTTGTGCCCAAGATTGAGATGCAGTTGTGAGATTACACGTACACATAACATGGAAATGCATGGTAAATGGGGAGACTCATAGCTGCTATTGCACAAGAAGTTTAAAACAACAGACAGCCAGTTCATTCAAAAGGCAGTATTCCCATAACACCTTGTGCGATGGTTTCCTCTAACAGAACCCTTAGTTCTGATAGGTTGACCTTCTGAACACTAGTTGTCACTGCTGTATACTCTCATGGACTTTCCCTACCAGCGGCTCTCAATAAAGAATAATAACAATAAATGTATTGTTCAGTGCCGATTTATTTTCTCAGATAATTTCGATACATGGTTAGTTGACTCCGTAGACACAAAATTCATGGGAACAGAATTCATGGGGACGGCCAGCCACTTGTACCATACATACATTGTAAGTTTTCTAAGAAATGGATGTTAGACTGGTCCCAACTGCAGAGGTAAGTCGTGTCTTTGCACCTGACAGTGTGAGCAGCCCCTGGCTGTGAGTCAGCTGGAACAACATTTGAAATTCAGCTCAGGAGCTCACTGGGTCATGCCGCCGCTATTCTTGGTTTATATAATGTTGCAAATAATCCCCCTATTAAAATCAGGATTAAATTAAATCATACATGTGCCAAGTGTTTAAGGGGCCTTTGGTCTATGCCATTGTTATGGGTCGGGTTTTGAAGGCTTGCTCCCCATCTGGTGACAGTATTGACAGACGACTAGTTCATGAGGATGCTAACTTTACCAGAGGACTTTAACCCTTTGAAGTTCTTACTGAACAGGCTACTGGGAGATGGAAGGAACTGGAAGATGAGACCTTATTAAAAAAAAGGGGGGGGGGTCACTGGGGTGTGACTTTAGGAGACTGTCTTGCCCCTGTGTCTTTCCTGCCTTGTTGATCTGCTTCCTGGAGGCCATGAAGTGAACAGCTGCGCTCCTCCATCATGCCCGCCTCCCGACGGGCCCACAGCAACAGAGCCAGCCAGCGCTGAGACCACTGACACCAGGGGCCCAGATACACCTTTCTTCATGTAGACATTTCTCAGATTCCTTTGTCACAGCAACGCAAAGTCCACTGGAACACCTGACAGCCTTGATCGGAACAAACAGCAACAACAAGAATACTTTAAATGAATTTTTCAAAATGAAATTCTAACTTTCAAGTGCTTTGTGTTGTTTTTAATTAAACTGGTTTTAGAGTGCAACTTCCATGGGAAATAAGTAAGTTGTGTTTTGGTTTGATTTAGTTGGGGGCCAGGCCCCGTGCAAAGATACAGAGTGAGTGAAGAGATGATGATAGCCAAGTTCTGATTCCTGGGAGTTTGGACCATCTAGGGCAAATAGTACCTCAGAATCTAGTGACATTTGGGTACCCAGGCTCCAAGAGAGGCATGTGCACACTATCAGGGACTCCTAGCCATGGCAGGTACCCTCAGAGCAAAGACCCACAGCCTGAGACTGCAGACAGAGTTCAGGAGAGAAAGACAGACCCAGCACAGCAGCTGGAGAAGCAGGATGGAGTCAGTGGTGACAGCTGGATGCATCTTATTCAGACAGAAAGGAACCTGGGGCTGAGGAGATGGCTCAGCCAGTAAAGTGCTTGCCAGGCAAGGATGAGAACCTGAGTTCCATCCCTAGTACCCACGTGCAAAGCTGGGGGACCCATGCCCGTAACCCCAGTGCTTAGAAAACAGAAACAGGAAGACTGTCCAGGAATTGCTGCCCAGTCGGTCCAGCCAAATCAGCTCTAGATTCAGCGAGAGACTGTCTCAAAAAATAAGGAAGTAAGGTAGAGAAGTAATTAAGGAAAGCACCTGGTGTTGATCTCTCTCTCTCTCTCTCTCTCTCTCTCTCTCTCTCTCTCTC
>CABHPQ010001696.1:28870-39811 GCA_902168405.1 Peromyscus aztecus
AGGATGCCCTTAACCATCCTCAGTAACACATCATTCTCATGGATACAAACACAACTTCTTCAGGATGCCCTTAGTTATTCTCAGTAATACATCATTCTCATGGGCACAAGCACAGCTCCTTCAGGATGCCCTTAGCTCATCCTCAGTAACAGATTATTCTCATGGTATAATTTATTGCTTCAAGTATGAGTAAAGTTAGAAGCTTCTCTTAAAAGTCTAAAGCTAACTGGCCCAGCTGGAGACTCATACCCTGAGAGAGAGCTCACCCCTGAGGGTCAGGAACCTTAGGCGGGATACCCTAGAAATCTAGGATAAAATCAAACATGACTGGCAAAAAAAAAATGAATTAAAGGATTCCTAATGATATTCTGCTATACTCATAAATTGGTGCCTAGCCCAATTGTCAGAGAGGCTTCACCCAGCAACTGATGGAAACAGAAGCAGAGACGCACAGCCAAACATTAGGGCAGAGCTCAGGGAATCCTGCAGAAGAGGGGGAGGAAGGATTGTAGGAGTCAGTAAGGTCAAAGAAAACCCACAGAACCAACTAACCTGGGCTCACACGAGCTCACAGAGACTGAACCAACAACCAGGGAGCCTGAATGACTGAATGCCGCCCCCTCACCCCCGCCACTTACATTTTCTAAGGAGGACCCATTCCTCCTCGGATTGCCTCATCCAGCCTTAATAGAAGAGGAGGTGTCTAGTCTCACTGCAGCTTGACATACCATTGCTGGCTGATATCCATGGGATACTTACCCATATCTGAAGAGAAACAGAGGAGGAGAGGGGAGGTGGGGGGGAGGAACTGGGAGGAGAGGAAGGAGGAGAAACTTTGGTTGGGATGTAAAAACTAAAAAAATAAACAAAGCAAAGCAAACAGTCTAAAACTCATAGTGTGAGCACAGCATAAATTGAATAGCATGCTCCCTGGCCCTTAAAATCAAAGAGAAAGAGGTGCATGTGAGTGAAATTCATTATTTTGGTAAGTAATCAAGTACTATTTCCATTCAAAGCAGACTCTGAGTGAACGGTTCTTCTATTCATGACGTCCAGCACGCTGACGTCAAGGGTCCTCTGAACCTTCTGTCCTGGGTGAGGCTCTGTAACGTGTCCTTGGGAATAGTCAGAAGATAAACCGTTTCTGACAGACATGACTATCCATTATCCCATGGAATAAAAATGCCTGAACGGGAACAGGAAGCCATTCTCATTCAGGATCCAGCAGACTTCTGCAATGAGGCTCCCCGTGTCTGTTTCTGCTGGGTGTCTGGTAAGCCTCCAATACAATGATGTCACCTTTGTCCCCTGTCTCTCCATCAGGTATTGTAAACATTTTATTTGATAATGTGCTGCTGTCTATCTCCTGCTTCTCCTTACCTGTTGCTTGCTATTTGTTCTTTTACTTTTGCTTTCTACATACGTAGTAAACTCACTCATGCTGGGGATGTGACTCAGTTTGTACAGTGTTTGCCTAGCATGCATGAATCCCTGGGTTTGATCCCAACATTGCATAGACACTGTATGTCTTCACCAGACAGTGAGTTCCAGGGCAACCTGGATACAGGAGACCCAGTCTCAAAAACAAAACAAGAAACTCAGTCATTGTAAGCTAAGAATATGGTTATCATAGATCACTGTCTGGACCTCATAGAACAATACAGCCTGCACTCCTGTAGTGACCTAAGTATTCAGAAATAATGAGACTTAGCAATTACCTAGTACTTTCCATTCTCTGTTACTGTTTTAAGTGCTTACATGAAACTTGACCCCCTAACCTATCGTATATTATAAGTCATGATTTAGATCCCTTGTAGATGCTAAAACAGGAGTGCACAAAGATTAAGCAATGTTCCCTGGTTCGCACAGTTTCTTCAATATAAAAGCAAAGCCTGGATTCTTGCCTTGGAGTCTATGCTGTGATCTCCCACACAGACAGGTTCTCTAAATACCCAAATGTACTGGTTGAGTAAAAGAGTTAAACATTCTCCATACTGGAAAAAGTATTTGGGATTTGTTCTGCTGATTTGAGGGATGCTCAGAGAGTCTCGAAGCTACATTTGATAATCATCTGTGTGTTCACGCTGAAAAGGACTCTGGGACCACATGATCCACTCTAAGTCTTCCTTTTGTTTTTCCCTAGAAGGTTGAGACTCAGGATGATAAAGGGGTTTCCTTAAAGGCTAAGGTTTGAGTCTTCACTTGGTTATTGGGAATAAAAAAGACCAGTAAACAGCCATCTGTTCTGGTTCCAGACATCATTAGTTAGTCCCAGGTAAATCCTAAGCAGTTCTCTTCATTCTGAAATGAGAGGCTTAAAACAGATCTTTTCCCCAGGGTGTTTACAGGCTGTACCCTCTAAGATGACAGAGTGAGTGAGTTGTTCTGGGTCAAACAGCTTCATGAACAGGGGAAATGGGGAGGGAGCGTCAAGCCTCACCTCCCCGAGACAGAGGGAAGCTGGGCAGCAGCACTGGGTTGAGACTCTAAAGCTCACGCTGTCTCTAGGGCCTCCTCTGTGAGCACTAGAGGAAGGAATAAACAAGACAAAACCATCCCCACTGATGCGGTCAAATTAAAGTGGGACCCAGAGGGTATGTATGACCGTGGGCAGAGGGGAGCTCAGGAATCAGTCCCAATCCACTGAGTGTGGAGCATGGTATGAGAAGAGCAGCCTAAGCTGGCTGGAATTCGAAATCCCTGTGCACCCTCAAGAGCAGGGAAATTCAATTTCCCTGGGGAACTCGAGGGCAGAGGGCTGTGAAGAAGCAAGAAACAATCAGTCATCGGGAGGTAGGACAAGAAATGTCTGTGGCTGCCTATTTACAAGAGATAAATTATCTCCCCCCACCAATGCCCCACGGCCCCCACTAAAGAAAACTGCTCCATGGTTGGTTTAGAAGCAAGCAAGAAAGAGAGAGAAAAGATGAGATTGGAATCTGTGAGCTGATGGATTAAGATTTGAGGTTAGTAGGAGCAAGAGCCTTGGCTTCTGAGCCTTGGGGACAAATGTCTTGATAGGGAAACTGTACTTCCCTCCACATATGGAGAAACTGGTCTCACTCTAACTGGGACCCAACTCTCCACACTGAGGTGACATTTGGGTTGCAGTGAGCAAACAGCGACCCAGAGTGTCCCCAGCCTGGCCACACTGGCGAGGATGGTCTCATCACTACCGACATGTGGAACTGGATAATTCTCTGGTAGGGGGTTGAGGGTAGAGCTGTCTGCATATTAAAAAAGCCTAAACAACCTGGATGCCAAGGGCACCACCACACCAAGTTATTTTGACCAAAAAAAAAAAAAATGTCTCCAGTTATGGCCAAAAATCCCCAGCAGGTAAACCGCCCCCAGCAGAGAATCACAGGGTAGAATGAGGTAAGCTAGTGATCTACTCTACTGAAACTTTAAAAGGGGGAGGGGGAGTCCAAGCCCACACCTCGGACGTCACTTGAGGCACTTTTGTGTTAATCATGCAGCATGATTTGGGATTCAAAGCACTACCACTAATTACTTCAACAAGTATTTTAACAAGGCTCCTCCAGATGCCCATTGTCTCTTCAAGTTCTATTTTTTTTCTTCCTCCACATCCTTTCTCCCTCCTGAGGCTGTCAGCGTTCTCCTCTAGTTAAAATCTGGCAGAAGAGTTATTATTTCCTTTTCTTAATGCTTGTCAAAGTTTAATCAGCCTGATTACCAGACTGAAGATGAATGGCGGCAAAATTCGCGTTTCTAAAAACAGGAGATCAATCATCACAATTGTGCACACCTGATAAAGGGCTACAGCAGCAGGGTCCTCCTTCCATGAAGCTGAAGCCTCCAAGACTATTTCAGGGCATACAGATTAACCCTCCTATTGCAGAAGAGGTCTGATAACTCATCCATCACTCTGAGTAAGTTATGGCAACCAACTGATGTGACAGACTCCTTCAAGGTCTTAACTCCCTAGTATGGTGTTTGAAGTTTCAAGGCAGGGCGGGCATCCTGGATTATCAGAAGTGACGTAAGTTCAATCATGTTCCCCTAACATTCATATACTGATATCTTGGGGCTGGGGTGATAGCTCACTAGGTAAAATGTACACTGAACAACCACAAAGATCAGGGTTCATTCCCCCATCACCCACATAAAAGCTGGGCACAATAACATCCCTCTATAATCCTAGCTCTTGGGGAGGAGGGGGCAGAGACTGGCATGTCCCAGGGACTTGCTGACCCCAAGTCTAGCCAAAATAGAAAGCTCCAAGTTCAGTAAGAGACCCTGTCTCAAAGCATAAGGTGGCAGGTAATAGAGGAAGACCCTGACCTCCACAGGCACACTCATGGGTGAGTACATCACACACATGAAAGGAAGGAAGGAAAAGGAGAGAGATGGACAAAAAGAAGGAAGGAGGGAGGGAGAAAAAGAGGGAGGGAAGAGGGAGGGGACAGAGGTAGGGAGGGAGGGAAAGAAGTCAACTGTCAGTATCTCACGGTGTGAGTTTATTTGTGGATAAGGGCATGGCAGACATAATAAGATGAAGACACAGTGGAGTAGAGTGGACCCCTATTCTAATATGACTGGTGATCTAATCAAAGCTGTAAATAAGTTCTAGACACAAAGTATGGTGTGGATATGAAGGCATTTATAAGTAAGTTTAAGAATATGAGAGATCACTACTAAACCACCAGAAGCTAGGAGAGAGATCTAGAACAGATTCTCCTTCACAGCCCCTCAAGGGGAGCCAATTTGCCCCTACCTTCACCTCACACTTCTAGGCTCTGTTGGCTGTGTCCAACCTGCAGCCTATGGCTGCATGTATCCCAGGATAGGTCTGAATAAGGACCAAGACATCTGTAGATGACGTCATGTTGTCATAGCAAAAGGTTGGACACTCCTGCGTGAGATAAGCAGTTGCGTGGCTGAAGCCACTTGGTCTGTGGTGTCTCACCATTAAGGCCTACCAAACTGACACATAAGTCCATGCCTACTTCAGCTCTAGTGTGTCTCTTTCCTGCCATAGCCAAGGCATGAGGCCAAATCATACTCCCTCAGCCTGGTATGAAATATTCCTTAATACATTCAACAAATGGCATTACCACCAATTACCCTTTTATCGTGAGTAGAGTTCTAACATGACCCAGTAGCCTTGGGAACTATGTCTGACATGTCCACAGATGTCTGAACTTCACCTAAGACCATTTGTGTAGCCAAGTTCAAGACACTAGCCCCACAGCACTGAACCTACTTCCTACTTCCAAAACACATTTTTTTCCATGTGTATTTCTGCACAGGGAGGTGTTCCCCAGAATCTTATATGACAGAGGAGTTTTTAAATGTACTTTTCTTTTTGTATCACTGCATAGCTCTGCAATAGAAAAAAAGACAAATTTGAGTAAGTAAGAATAATACACAATTTTCTCCAAAGCATTCTATGATAGTTGGGTTTAATTGTCAACTTGATGCAACCTACAATCACCTGGGAAGAGAATCTCAGTAACATGTTGGCTGTCTAGGAGGAATATTGGTGTGGGAATATCTTAAGTAAGTTAATTGATGTGGGAAGACCTGGCTCACTATGGGTGGCACCATTCCCTAAGCAGGGGTTTCCTAACTGTATGAGAGTGGAGAGATCTGAGTACAGCCAGCCAGCAAGCAAGCATGGGTACATTCATTTCTCTCTGCTCTTGACTGTGGATGCCACGCAACTGCCTGTCTCAAGTTCCTGCTACGTGGTGATGGGCTATAACCTATAACCTAGAACTGTGAACTAAAATAAATCCTGTCTCCCCTAAGTTGCTTTTCATCAGTTTGGGTTTTTGTTTTGTTTTGTTTTGTTTTTTATTTTTTGTTTTTTATCACAGAAACAGAAATGAAAGCAGAACAGGCTCCAGCTCCCTCTTGCAAAGCTTTCGACTGCTAAATTCATAGCTCCAGTGACAGCAGCCTGTACCCTCCACATGAGCAATGTGATAAGGTGGCCATGTTATAGAACATCTTCTCATAGTCATAATGCTCTTTATGAAAGTCAGAAACCTAGGCAAGTTCAAAGAAAATTAATCAGTACCACTTAATTTCCAGTCTTAAAAGAGTAAGGTGAGTTTGAGATCCTCAGAGCATCATTCAGGGTCTCAAAAAGGAAAATAACTGTGACAAGTTTCTCAGTCCTCATTTACATTTAATGGTCTGACAGAGTGGGTGCTTTCAGGCTACGCTTGGTTTGGCCCTGCAACAGGATGGAGAGTGGATCTATGTGACTCACGGTTGACTTGGGCTCCCATGGAACTGTCTACCTGTGACTCTAACACTCAAACCTGCACAGAGTTGCTCTACACATGAAAGGCTTGGTCCAGGATTCTTGTATTCCCTCACCCATTTCAAGGATATGAAAGGTTTGCCAGGGTGGCTGGTTAAAGACTGTGTCTCCGGCAAGAGCTGGTGCCAGGCACTAGCAATGCCCACTCTGCTCCGATCCCAAAAGAGAACGCTGCCTTCTTCACCTCAAGTGTGATGGCTTCTACTTTCAGGGTGCTCTCAGGATGTGTCCTCTGCTCTCAGGGTGTGTCCTCTGCTCTCAGGGTGTGTCCTCTGCTCTCAGGGTGCGTCCTCTGCTCTCAGGGTGCGTCCTCTGCTCTCAGGATGTGTCCTCTGCTGGACCTGGTGGCAGGTCTGTCTCCCTAGTGTCTTAGAAGGCTCAGGGGAGAAGATCGAAACTTCGGCGTCTACCTGGGCTACAGGGTGAGCTGAAGGCCAGGCTGGACATCGTTAAATGCTACCTTGGAAGTGCAAAGACCTGTGTTTGGTCTCCAGATACCACATTTAAAAGAACAAAACTAAGGAACCCAGTGCAGTGGCGGAGCCTTGGGATCCCAGTGATAGGGAGGTGAAGACAGACTTGGTAGCTAGGCAGCCTAGCCTTCTGGGTGACTTTTGGTCCAATATGTCAAAAGAAAGGTAGACAGCACTAAGGAGCAACATGAAGTTTGTCTTCTTACGGCCACACACACACATTTGCACACCTATCAACATACGAGCGCGCGCGCGTGCACGCACACGCACACTCACACACACACACATGCACACACACTCACACACACACATGCACACACACGCACACTCACGCGCGGACACACACACACACACACACGCACGCACGCACGCACGCATGCACGCATGCACAAGCACAAGACTTTTTCCACTTTCTGTTACTTTGAGGCTAAGATATTCTGAGGCTTCAAAATACCTGGAATCAGCTTCATCTTCTCACATAGTATCATGTCCACGTAAGGAAGAAACAACATTGGGATCATCTGGTTCTAATCTGTTGCCGGAGAAGACATGAGTCCATCTCTCTGTGGTCTCTAGGACCTTTATCAGTTGGGTCAGAGATAACAGGCAGGGATTAAAACTTTGAGGAACTGGGAAAATTAGTTTCCTTCTAAAACAGTCTGTGGTGAAGAGTCAGATTTTTTTTTTATCCAAGATCAATACTTTGACAAAATAAAACATTTTAAAGAATTATTAGGAAAGTGCAAAGAAAAAAGTCTCAATATTGTGCCAGTTGATTCAAGAGGCATAAACAACTTCTGTTAAACAGCTTTTCAATGCTCTCCTAAGTCCTCATTTCAGCACTCATCTTACACAACCTGCCAGTGAGTCACTCACCCACTGGCATTGGCCCCCAGCCCGCTCTTAGAGTAGGCGGCTCTCGAGTCTTCTCAGCCAGCTGGGGCTGTTACAGCAAAGTGGTACAGACCCTGTAACTTGGCAGAAATGGATTTTCTTGCAGTCTGGGGGCCAGAAGTCAGAGACCAAGCTGTATATGAGCTTGATTTCTCCTGTGGGCTCCATTTTCGGCTTTACAGAGGGAATGTGAGAACCTAGCTATATCCAAATATCTTTCTGCTGTCCCATCCCCTCTTCTTGTAGGGACCTGAGTCCCTTTTAGTCAGTTAGGACCTCACCCTCACAGCCTCCTTTAACCTTAGTTACTGCCTTAAAGGCACAATCTATCAAGATAATAACTCAGGGGGCTAGAGCTCCAACACAGAGATTTTAGAAGATCCCTCCCATAACAAAAGAATAAAACCCCTGTGGGTTTCTACAATAACCCTCTGCCTCTGCCTTGAGATAGTCAGGAAGGAAAGGCCCCTGCACACTTCTTACCAAGGGTGGATTGAAACATTCAAAGGGAGAGAGGGAGATAAGCCACTTACCAGACAAGGTTCACTTCTCCACAGACTGTCCCCATTCAAGAGTCCCAGGACTCAAGAGGCAGGGGCATCTGAAGTTCAAGGCCAGCCTGGGCTACAGACTACTTCACAACACAGCCTGTGGCTCCTCCCAGTGTGACCCTTCATTAGCCTGGTCATATTGAAGCACGTTTCTTCCAAATAATTTATCAACAGTCACACAAATTAATGAACATTTCAAAAGACAACTGGAGAAAACCACAGGTTGGACAAGCGCTCCCCCCACCATGCCAACACACACATCCCTCTTGCCTTGACTGGCAGACTTGCTATCTCTCTCAGAGCTTTGTTTTGCTTCTTATATTTTTCTTTGGTCTTCTTTGGGTTTTATTTTGATGGGTGAGTTCTGGTGTGTGCTCCCTCAGCTCAAGAACAAGGGCAGAGCTGACATGGGTAGAACTGTAAATCACATGGCTTCTCTAAGGCACTTGTAAGAGGGAGCTAGGATCCTTCCATCCTGTGCTTCCCCATCTCTGCCTCGCGTGAGCTCAGACACATCAAACATTTTGTCAGGAGCACATAAACCATAACGGTATTAGCCCCGCCTTGGAATGGAGACTTCTTTCTCCTTCCTTGCAAGAGTGTAAATTCCTCCTGTCAAATTATACATTTTGTTCCTAAAAACATGTTCTGTTTGTATGTCCTTAGACATCTGCTGATTTAAGATGCACATCTCTAGGTGGCTGCATATTTGTACTCTGTGTGACTAATATGCAATTCAGTAATTCCACCCTTGTGAAAATATTTCAGAAAAATTGATGACTGTCAAACTATATAAAATTATATTTGCAACCAACAAGTGTTCAAAACCATGCTTAACATCATGTGCAAATAAAAACCCTTCAAAGGAAATACAGTCCCTCTAAACAATGTTTTCTAAATGACTTACAATCCATTTATAAATAAGACAAACATGTAAAGTAAAAAAAAAAAAAAAAGTAAAGAAAAATGTGTAAGATGCAAAATCCTCAGTTCTGCAGTATTTATACCCTAGCGTTCACATTCGGTCAGGCAAAGTTGGACAGATGAATATCAGAAACTTTCTTGGTGGTACCCACTCCCACCTGCCACTGTTAATTAGCTGCTAATAATTTTTCAAATCACAGTTAACATCTGGTCACATTTTAAGCTGATTTCTAGTGTTTTGTTGCCTTGGAAACATTATGTGCTGTTAAGGCTTGCTTAAAATAGACCATCTGCACCTTTGTTTCTTGATACAAGAGTTAGAGAATTGTACTAAATGTTTGGTAGCACCTTCCTTCTTTATTTTTTTTTACTAGCTTATTATTTGCGATCTTACCATTTAGTCATCACTGCTCTCACTAAACTTTCATGCTGTATCACATCACTTAGAATGCATGATCCCAGAAAGAGGAACGACAGTATGTCTGGTCTACAGCCCAGTGATGATTTGTCCACACTGCCATAGCAAAGCACGTGAGACTGAATAGTTTGAAAACAACAGAAATGTATTCCTCAGATTTCCCAGAACGAGAAATCTAAGACCAATGTACCAACACATTTAGTCTGTTCTGAGCTACCACGGTGGTGAGGCTACCTCACTGCCGATGGAGAAGAGCTGGTGAATGGTGGGTCCTTAGCTCCTGGGGAAAGGAAAAGCAAGAGGGACCTAACTAATTCCCTCCACCATTCTATCAGGGCACTAATCACATCCATAAAGCAAAGGCTCTCAGGACTCAATGCCCTCATAAAAGAAGATGTTCAATACCATCATCTTGAGACTTCCATGTGAATTCTGGGGGAACACATATATCCCTTAGAGATACTATTAAAATGCCAGTCCTTCGTCTGGAGAGATGGCTCAGAGAGGTTAAGAGCACCGACTGCTCTTCCAGAGGTCCTGAGTTCCATTTCCAGCACCCACATGGTGGCTCACAACCATCTGTAATGAGATCTGGCACCCTCTTCCGTATACATAATAAATAAATAAATAAATAAACAAACAAACAAATAAATAAATAAATAAATAAAATGCCAGTCCTTAAACTACACATTTCCTATACCTGTAGAGGTCGGCAGCTTGCACCAAAGCACAATTCAGCTCCACGGTCAGTCATCTATAATGCCCATCATGGCAAGGAAGACATGGAGGCGAGACAGGGTGAGCAGAAGTGAGTGGCAGAGACTCCTCACATGAAAGCACAGGGCCCTGGCCAGAGGCAGTGATAAATATCCTCTCTAAGGTACACCAACAGCAACCCATGTCTAATACATAAGCTATAATACCAAAGGTTCAACAACCTCCCCAAGCAGCTCTGGCAGCTGAAGACCACGTAAGGACACATACCTGTGGGGAGAATCCCACATTCAACTTGTATCACCTCCCTCCTTTGAGACCTCAGATTCTTTGGAACCAAAGCCAAAAAGGCCTTCCACGTCCTGCCCCACCATTTAGACAATAAACATTGATCCTCCTGGGGGCAGGGATAGGAAGTGAAGCAGAGAGGGCAGCACCGAGCAAAAGAGCCAGTGGGAGGAACTGTGAAGCTGACATCTCAGAGCTTCACTGCCTCTTCACCAAGAAGGAGAAACAGCACTGAGAAGAAAAGAGTCAGACAAAAGACCTGGCGGATCATGGAGAACTTCACTAGAGAGTCCTCAACCCTTACCTATGCAGAGAACCACATGCCCTGAGATCCATTCATCCGAGAGACACCCATCCGAGAGACACCCATCCGAGAGACACCCA